>AFIV01000443.1:0-280648 GCA_000223765.2 Zymoseptoria ardabiliae STIR04_1.1.2 | reverse complement strand
CTACCTAGTTATACTACCCTTATAACGAAGTCGAGGAAATTATAGCTAGTACTAAGGATAGGAAGTTCTACCTAGTTAGATAGAAGGACTAGCTATAAGAGTACGATAGCTAGTAGACGGCTAAGGAATATAAAGGTACGTCTAACCTACTAAAAGTATAGGAAGTACTAGAGGATAAGGTAATACTAAAGGGGCCTAAAAGGCTAAAGAAATAAGGGTTCCCTTATAGAGGGAGATTACTTTCCTACTTAAAGGACGTAATATACTACGCTACGTAGGCGCGACGCTAGAGGCGCGTAACCTACTAGTAATAGACTAGCTAGTATACCGCCTACTTACTTAGATATATTATCCTCCCTATCCTCCTCTCCGCCCCCCTTACTATCCTCTTACTACTCCTCTACGTCTAATAGGCTTACCTCCTACTCCTTCTAGGTAGCTCCTTCGTTAGTAAAGGCCGCTATAGCTACCTATAAGGCCGAAGCCGAGGCGCCTATTAGGCGGAGCTCCTAGAGAATATATTAGCTTCGTACTTAAAACGTATAGGAATTATAGGTTATACCTCGTATTTAAGCTTAAATATAGCCCGAGTAACGGTAGCCTTATTCTATACCTAGCGGAGCCTAGCTATAGCGAGCCTACTACCGGACTACGAGTCGCTTACGCCTCCCTTACGAGGCGTAACTAGGCCGCCGACGGACTTCCTACTATTCGCCTACTTAATCTTAAGGGTAGCCTTAACGTTACGGCCGACTAATACTAACTAAAGGTTAATAAGCTACTCCTCGCGTAAGCCCGACGTATAGGTACCCTACTCGTCGCGGAGCTCTAGTAAGCGCTTCGCCTACTAAATAAGGTCCGGGTAGTCTAGAGTCTCGTACGCGTAATAGCTATAGTTTATATTAGCCGCGTAAGCGAAACGTATACTAGACGCTAAACGTACTTCTTAATATAGCGCTAGTACTTCTTCTTACTACCGATAGTTATAATACTATTATAGTTCTACTCGTTAACTATATAGGCGATAAGTAAGAGAAGCGTAGCCTACGCGTATAAGTACGTACCGTACGTTTTAGATTTTCGTAACGGAGGTATAGCCCGCGCGTATAAGTACTTACTATCGTACGTATACGGTAAGTAGCGCTCGTAAATATAAACTACCGTACCCTACGTATCCTTCTCGGTACGAGGTAGGAGGTTAGGTATAATAGCTAGGGTATATTAAGCTCGTAGAGGTATTACGAAACGCTCGTAAGCTACTTACGAGGCGTATATATATATAGTACTAAGCGCGGGAGAGAAGCTTACTTTTTCTAAGTAGCTTAGAGATATATACTACTTATATATAAGAAGCTTACTTTTTCTAAGTAGCTAGGAGATACGTACTATTCCTATACGATTATAGTACGGTTCGTATACGAGTATAGTAATAGGAGCGTAATAAGAGCGTATAGAGATTTGTTTTAGGAAACAATAACGAAGGTTACTAACCTATAGGAATTACGGTTACTAGGTACGACGTAACCGAAGCGTAGGGTACAAATAATTTACTAGTAACGCGTCGTATACGAGTATAGTAATAGGAGTATAATAAGAGCGTATAGAGAAAAACCTTAGGAAAAATAATAAAGGTTACTAACCTATAGGAATCCGGGTTACTAGGTACGACGTAACTAAAGCGTAGGGTATAACAATTTACTAGTAACGTATAGCTAGAATAGAATAAGTTAATAAAGCTAGTTACGATACGAGCGCTATAAGGTAATAACTAGTAAAGACCTACTTTAGCGATATAACGAGGACGTTACTACTACTCGGTATACCGAACGTATATCGCGCGTAGGAGCTAAGATATCTCCTTTAAGGAGGGAGATAATTATTAGGGAAGCTAAGCAATATACTTAGGATTTAGATATAAAGTCGAGCTAAGGCTCGGCGTAACGCGATAGCCGAGGGGACGTAGGCTTAGCTACGTACGTAACGTATATTCGTATATTAAGAGGTACGTAGGTACCTTATAATAATAGTAAGAATTAGTTTTATTACTAATCGGACGGTGGGTTAGCGTTCTATATACTACGATATCTTTATACTTCTTATACTTCTAGTCTACTTACTCGTTTTCCCTTTAGCTATCGACTTTTGTAGTAATAAGCGCTATATCGGCGTTATTTTTCGCCTCGCCTAGCGGTCCGGCCGGGCTATATAGTCCGACTCTACTACCTAATATTAGGCCGTACTAGAAACTATCGCGCCGACTCTAAAGCTCCGTAGCCCGTAGCGTTAACTCGCCGTTATAAGTATTTAGAAGGGAGTACGGTAGTACTACTAAAGCTATATCTATATTACGTTAAGCTATATAAGCCGTAGGGAAAGTAGTAACTACCGATAGAAGTAGAGTAAGTATTAAAGTAATCGAAGACATGTCTATAATAGAGGAGTTTATCTTAATAATAGAGTAAATAATAAGTAAAGGAAAAGGAATTAAGTACGACTTTAAATAGAAAGGAGAATACTAAATAAAGTAGTACTACTAGTAGGCCGGATACTACGTACGTTCCTTAACGGGCTATACTCCTACCTTTCCTATCGTTAGTATATATTTAGCTCCGGCCGTAACTATTACTTTCTATTACGGTATCTAAAATAGATGTTATTATAAGAAGTATATACGTTAGTAGCTAGGTCCGAAACCTCCGATATATAGAACTACGTAAGGACTCGGGGTCGTCTTAGTCGCCGACGTACGATTTAGCCGATAGCGTAGGTCTACTATATATAATAGTACTACGATACTATACTAGATTAGGGAAGACGGAGGACTAGCCGTAAGTTCGTAGAAATAATAACTATAGACATCTAACTTACGGCCGAAGCGTCTAGTTATAAGTTACAACTAACGTAGTCCTATATACCTATCTATTACGGTAGATTATATAGTATAGCTAAACGTTCGATAGACCGCCCGTAAGAGGAGTATATAGCGTAGTAAATTGCTAGATATAGCGTACGGACGTAGGGTTTCTAGAAGCTCCGAAGAACGGTTCTAGAATTGTTCTAGCATTGTGCCTCCTTCTGTAGCTGCAACATAATGCGCGCTGTGCATCTTTCGCTCAGCTCGTTTCGTAATCTTGTGCACGTCCAGATTCAGGGTGCTCGGCCGGTAATTCGAGGCTGCGGAAATGCTCTCGGTAATTTGGGATGCTACAAGGGCCTCGAACAGTAGCAACAGTTCGTCCGCTCGTTCTCGTTGCAGACACGCCCATAAGCCATGGGTAGCGTGCGAACGATGATGGTACATTGGTAGGCACGCGGTACGAACGGATGTCCGGACTCCGACCGCGGAGAGGTAGTCGTGTAAGACTTGGACCCAGCAGAATCCTGTTGGCTTCGGCCGGCCTTCGCAGAGCAACATCGGAGCAGTGCAAAATATGCCTCGGATGTTGTTGACTGGCGACGAAGAAGTGCGTGTAATACGTAACGTACCTTACGCTGCGCCGGGAGAAGTGATGTCTGACGCCGCGACAGCCTGACGTCATCGGGAGTATTCTGAGGTGTACTTACCGTATCTGAAAAACAGCATGTGCTCTTCTTCCATTCCACACAACGCTTCCATCCATCATGGCTCTGCGATCCAGAAAGACTCGTGGCGGCTTGTCGTCGAGGTCGATCCGTCGGAAGAATGAAGGACACCAACGCCTGTCCGCTCTCGCTTCGACGGTGGACTTTCCATTTTGGTCAGGAGAGAGATAGAACTCGTGGCCATCAATCAAGGATTGATCTTGGCGTGTCGTGTCAGCACATCGGAGCGCTGTGTGCTGCAGGGTCTCCGTCCATGCGAACAGGCGTTCACAGACCACGGACATGCTCGATTCGACCTCGCTCACTTCAACGTGCCAACACCTCTCCAGCGCGTGTCGCCGGTCAAACCCGGCCTGTGACCACTCTTCGGCTCTGGACTTCCGAGTGACCTCTTGTTACGGGAGAGTCATTCTCTGGCCTGGGATGGTAGGCCGCTTTGACCGAGAATCATACCTGGGTCCACAGCCCGGCATCTTTCTCGATCTTCGCTGCGCCTAATGTGCCTCCGACGTCCTGTCTTGCCCTCACAGAACTCAAGAAACAAAAAATCCACCAATGACGGACGGTTGTGTCAGTCCTGGGGCAGGGGTTCAATCTCCGAAAGTCGAACAACACATCAATATGCTGTGGCCTACTGGTCTTGCTCATCCATCCGACTAGGGATTCTCGGTTGGGCGCTACGATCATGCAATTCGAGCCATGATGGCGTGACAGTGGCCAGGCGGAACAGTCTTTGTTATTACCACTGTATCCCAGGATGGCGGCATTCACGTTGATCATTCTGCAGCGAAGCTGAGAGAACGCCAGAGATGAGCTGGCGTTGGGAAGCTTTACTCACTCGTGCCTGACCACGATTCTCGACCGATCCCCATCGATCTTCTCGTCGCAATTGCCGACTCTCGATTTCTTCGTTCTCACGTGGTTCCGCTTGGATTACTTGCCTCCCGCGCTCGAAATAACATGATTGCTGCGCACCTTACGAGCGTCGCTGAGTGCTCTGTCCTATTCGTTACTCGCCGTGGCCGGCCGTCAAGGAGGTAGCTCTATCCAAGCATGGATGCTGGGCGCGGGAGTCTGACGCCGGTCAGCATTGCTAACAAAGTATGCAGCACCTGGTCGCATCGGACGAATGACCGTTCTGACAGGGCTTGGGGTCCCGGGCGAGAGCGTCCATGGCAAGCTTCGGACAATGGTCCACGATGCGTTCAGATGCTGTCCGTCGTACGTTGACTTGTCTCAAAGGCAAGTGAGTCATTGGCCGATACTAGATCAGGAGGTCGACCACCCTGCGCAGCTACGAGCTCGCGATCGCGAAGCGGTTCATTCTACCCGGAGAGGCAGTCTTTAAAGTTGCCGTCAATTACCGATGTCATTGCTCTTTTCATCGGGCCTAAAGCGTGCGGACGGTTGTGGGGAGGTTTGTTCAAGGTCGAGAGCGCAGTGTGACCACTGACCAGCCTGGTAGCCCGACCACAACACTTAAGAACTGAGCTCTCCCACTCGATCATGCAAGATTACTTCCATCTTCCTCCCAAAGCTTTTGGAACACATTCAGGACCACCGATATTGGACCACTCCATCTTCGATTACATCTGCAGCACCTCCACAACTCACTCATCTCGTCCTAAAACCTACCACAAACATGAAACTCTCTGGTCTCTCCACTTTCGCGACCTTGGTTGCTGCTGCTCTTGCGGCTCCCTACGTACGCCCCGCACTCAGATTGTCGAGCGTACAAACAATCTGACGTACCTGTCACAGCTGCCAGGCAAAGGAGGCAGTTGCAATCCGCCGGTATGACTTCCGACTCAGTCTACCTTACCTTTACTCATTCATGCATCAGCATGAAGGCCAAATCCCCGGCCATGGCGACTGTCCGCCGTCGAGTTCGAACCAAAACTCAGGAGTGCAGCCGCCCTCTGTTGCTCTGACGGCTCGTACGGTACGTCTCCCACACTGTTGATGTCTTTTTCGCAGATCTTGACGTGATTTGCAAAAGGTCCCGGAGCTCCCTGGCATCGCGTTGCACTAGACGTCGACACCTTCTGGCACCCGAGCCTTGTCGTGGAACGGATGAAGGATCTCCTTGGTGGAAGCGACTGGGCTGCTTCAAGTCTGTCTTTGTAGTGACGAAGGAAGGGTGCGATTGAGACTTCTGGTGGGGAATAATAGTTCATGCGAGGATTCGGGATGTGCCTAGCTCGGCCGCTCGAGGGGTGTATGTATCGCCACTACTGCGTACCAGCGGTTGCAATTGCCGTGGCCACCGTCCCCTTGCGCAGGCACATGTTTCAGACATCACGAGCTCTATCTTTACATCACAATGAAGCTCACCACAACCATTATCGGCCTTTTCATCTGGTGTCAATTTGCCATCGGAACTCCAGTGGTGGAGAAAAGACAGGGGGGACCGGAACCAATACCAAATCATCGTGTGGAGGGACGAACAAGGGAACCAGTGGAGGTCGGTCGCCATGCCGATTTTCAGTCATATTGCAGTATTCTGACAGCAATCGCACAGAGCATTGCGACCATGGCAGCGACTGCTGCTCGGGCATGTGTGGCAATTCGATGTGCATTGGGAGTCCCACGGCAGACAGTTCCCCGCAACACAGACACAGTGGCATGCCAGAGATGTTCGCAGCCGTCGTGGAACGAGCGGAAGTACACTCAGGGCTACCGGGTTCCGACTCTGCGTGAGGAGGCTCAAATCCCGAAGCTACTGGCGGTCTGTTGCCCTCCTCCTGCCCTGATTGTACTGCAGTCTGCTGACTTTTTGAAGCAGAGCCTTGCCAGCAGCCTGCGGTGGTTTCAGGCACATTCCGGCGCCGCATATCCGCAGGTATTTGGCGATATCATTCAATTCGAAGAGCGATGCAGGGCCTCCGCAACTTCCTGGCCTGTACAATCGACCGCCAACGACTGTCAGACGATTTCTGGTTCTGGTTGAGGTCATCTGGTTTGTGTTTTGGAGCGAGGGAAATGAGATGGGACAGGTGTAAAGCAAGCTGCAGCAGAGAAGCCCTACATTCTGTACCGTAAACATCCTGTTCCATTTCACTGTGTTCTCGGTGCTCGATGCGCTCGGCGCGTTGGATAGTTGGAAAAGCTGACGACACACCTTGACAGCAGCTCACCGTGATCGAACAGCATTATACGAGACCCTGCCGCTCGACGCAACCGGTAATGCGTCGGCTGTGGCCGTGGGCAACACTTTTCGGGCCCGGCTACTTGGAGAGCACCATCAGTGCAAGGCTGAAGATCATACGACGTCTAGCGAGTCAGCAATAGAACTAGGGAGAGAACTAGTGAGTTCATGACGCAGGGCTGTTCGACTGAGAAGCAACAAAAGTTGTTGATGGGACACGTTGTCTAATTGAGATCGAGATTGCAAGTCGTCCATCGGGCTTCGGCCTACATACGCTACATGTACTCGCATGACAATGAAAATATCCCAACGCCCAGTATTGACACTGCAAGTTTGAAGTCACTGAGCAGGCAGCACAAGATGAACCAGACGTGCCTCTGTAGTGCCTACGTCAGCAACAACATGTCCTGCAACTGCGCGAGCCCTCCATTCAAGGGCACGTATTCGGGAAGCACGAGTATTTCGGCCGGACCAAGCCATTGATGGAGGCGACGGCTGCCAGTGTTACTAGAAAACCAAAGCTTGACCTTTGCCTCCGTCTCTTCGCCTCTAGATGCATCGTGTAAGCCCATCAAAAAGTCAACGAGAACGTACGTTTCCTCAGCGAAACTCCTCCTACTCTCGAAGGCCCAAAGATCGTCGAGTATACAGAAACAACAAGTTCTGGGCCCAGACTAAGGACCAGCAACTCGAAAACCGAACAAAGGGAGTCGATGTCATCGGCATCGATCTTGTCGACCACCCGTAAGATGGGGAGTGAAAAGCTCCGGTACTCTAGAAGGAGACATGCGATCCAGCTTCGCATCAACCCGCAAGGTCCCGGATCCGGGTGCCCAAGGTCGGTGTGGCGTTCGCAAAAGTACGCCAGGCAAAACATGTCACTCGGCATGCCGTCAGGTTCGCCAGGTATGGAGCGAATTGAGTCGGCCAGCTTAGCACTCGCGAAGGACGTGGGGCATCTGTCAGGATCGCAGTTCGCATTGACGAAGATGACGGAGGAGTCAAGAGAGTGCAGCCAGTCGCCGAGCATAGCATCGACCATGAGCGCCACGGCACGATCTTGCGTTCATCAGCATCTGGTTGGTGTCGCTTTCCACGACATGGCGATCGTAGTTCAGGATCACGAAGGCATCGTTCATTTTGTCTAAGCGCTTCTGTGCGAGTTACCTGGAGTGCTCGTCCCAACGGAGTCTTACTTCTTCGTCCCTCATTACGTCGATTCGTCCTGTTCTGCGATTGATCCGCTCGTTTGACTCGAGAAATTTTGGCAAGACCTTCTGAAGGTCTCTTTCCGGGTTTGCCTTTGGTCGTTCCGTCAGTGCAGCTTTCACTTCCAGAAAACCGTCAACCAGAGTTCTCTGCAGATCCTCTCCGTACTTTCGCTGCCCAATTTGCAGAGCTCTGACTTCCTCTGCCTGTTGATGACTAGCAATAGCGATGCTTTGCTCGGTTCGCATATGCAGCCGTCGATTGTCTTCTCGAGCCTGGAAATCATGTTCCTGCATCACCACAACTCTATCATGTATACCAATGGCGGTTTCGTGAGCACTTGACTATCTCTCATCGTTGTGTGCGGAAGATGATCCCTCGCTGACAACTTGGACTGTTTAGTGCCACTGTGCGGGCTGGCCGAACGATCTCTCATGCTACTGACGAGCGATTTCGAGCAAGCGGCGAAGGGAACGAGTCTCAGTCAGTATTACCGGAGGAGCACAGCTTGACGATCGCCTCCGTCTTTTCGTCTCTGGAGGCGCCGTGTAAGCCGACCAAATATCCTCGGCGAAAGTCCTCCGACCCTCAAAGACCCAGAGATCGTCGAGTCTGTTGAAGCGCACAGTCTCCAGATCTAGGCTATTCGGAAAAAGCTCAAACAGGCACAATACAAACACGAGACTCGTCAGAGACGCAATGCATTTACAAGAAGCCAAAATCTCTGGACTTACCGCAAACCGCTGCTTAGTCTTGCGAAGCACGAGGTTGAATAGATCGACAACGAAGGCGAGGTGTTGGATATTCGGTGCAGATTGAAAGGTTTTTCCCCTTGTTCAAAACTCTGCCATTAACCATGCCTTTCAGTCGGCATGGGTCCGACAATGATCCGGTCCTACAGCTCGTGCTATTTATCCCTACCGACGTCTCGCGTGATCTTCTGTTCTTCGTCCACCACGCGCCTCCTCGACCGCAGTCCTGGTCAACAACCTGCGCATATCTCTTTCTTTCCATCGCAACCCAAGCAGTGCGCCAGTCACATCGTTCTCTGTACCGCCACTGCGATTTGCCGTCGATTATGCATCTCCGCACAGTCGCTCTCGCCCTTCTCACTGTGCTCCAAGTGACTTCGGCCGACAACATCTGCCGAACTGAATACGTCTCCTGCTGCAATCCGGACGGTCGTTTTATCGGAATGCATTGTAGCGTTTGCCCGGGTGGCTTCGTGAGTACAACCCTCTCTTACTGTGCGCTGAGGACGATCCCACGCTGACGACGGTCCAGTGCCATTGTCCGGGTGCTCCGCACGATAACAGATGCGTCCGACGCTAGGGCTACAAAATTATCATCCATGACCTGTCGATCCGGGATTTCCATCCACCTGGAGTGGTGGACATTTCTCTCGTCACACACGTATGCAGATTGTTTCGGGAGCGGACTTGGATCATACCTTGAATCGGCGATATGGCCTGTCGGCAAAGAACAGTAGAAGAGCTGGTACTCTGGATCCGGCCGAGTGGAAACGTCCTGATACGAGTCAGCAATGGTCGAGCAAAAGGGCACTTCATAGACATATTTTGGATTCATCTCGTCTACAGTATCAAACGACCGTGCATCCTTAAACGCCCAGTTCCTGATCATGACCGCTGAACTCCAATTCGGCCAAAGCAGCGCTATACGAAATGCCGAGGCGTTATGATACTGCCTCAAAGGAAACCCATGTTGAACCCGGCCCTGATACCAGCCTTTCCTTCCAGAACGCCGTCCTCGCACACCCAGTCAACCTGTCCTCATATCGTACATCATCTATCCTGAGCCCTGTAAACACCGCCCTGATAGCACACCAATTTCACCACACTATCAATCAACCCCTCTTCTTCGGCTGCGAAAGAGCGTTCAACCTCGCCTGGCTGATGGTCGTGCTGACGCGCTTCTTAATCGCACCAGCTGCACCGGCTGTCGCAGCCGAGACTGTCTTCGTGCCCTTTGGCTTCACTCCGAGCGTCGTACGTTTCTCCACCACGGGCTTCGTCTGCGCCGCCTTCTTCGGCGATGAATCCGGGCCGCTGGCCTTCATGCGCTTGGCTGGGCGTTGCTCATCTTCGTGGTCCTCGTCCGCACCGCCGTCGTGGGTGTTCTCCTTGTCAGACGCAGCAGCCACATCGTCAACCACAGCACGGTCCTCAAATTCGTGCTTGCGCTTCTTGCTGCCCGCAATGGGAGCAGGGGGTGCGATCGCATCGGCGGAGATGAAGCGAATGGTAGACGGACGCTGGGCCTTCTTCGAGGAAGCAGGAGCATGCGGTGACTCGAAGACGATTCTATCGTTGTCGGCGCGGAACGTAAAGTCTCCTGGTCCTGATGTCTGGCGGCGCTTCTCGGGAGACGGGCTAAGAAGGCGGTCTTTCTCGACCAAGGATGGGTATGTGATGTTCTTCTCGGACGGAGCAGTGGGCACTGGCATTGTGTGGGCAGACTTGGGTGATGAAGTGGAATCCTTTGTGGGAGTAGAGGGAGTCGCGCTCTGTGCTTTGACCGCACGAGCCAAAGTCGACGAGCTAAAGTCGACATGCTTCCGAACGGGAGCTGTTGCCGGTGGCGCTGCGATCAGCGACTTGCTTACATTCTTTGGTGGGGTTGCCATATGTGTTCCTGCGGCGATCTTGGCTGGATCGTCGGAGTAGAGACGTTGTGGTGGGCGAAGAATGGACTTCATGGGAGATTTTCGGAGGAGATTGAAACGACCGAGAAGCTTAGAACCCATGCTGTTACCAGGAGTCTCCGCGGTCGTGGTCGTACTGAAAGGATTGGTTGCCGGCAATTTTGTAGGTGACCGTGAGAGAAGAGGTGTAGCTGCGGCGGCGGTTTGCTCCTCTCCAGTCTCAAGCTGATGAGATCTGATGGCCCCTGACTTGACCGGAGAACGGGCCAGCAGCGGCGCAGGCTTCTCTCGAGGAACGCTGTCTTGTCCCTCATGACCGGCGAGCCTCTTTGCCATTCCAGACTTTGCTGGGGTGCGCGCAAGGTGGGGATCCATCATAGCCTTGGGCTGCTCCACGTGCGACTCCTCCGAGATTGTCTCGCCTCCTACCGGCCGCGAGAGGAAGGATGGCTTGGACGGGGAGCGGTGCAAGAGCGGAGTCGTGGACTTCTCCTCTGCAAATTGAGACGTCTTCTTCAGGATCGAGGTAGGCACCTTGGCTGGGGTGAATTGTGGAGCAGGGATCTTGCTAGTCTTCGTCGACTTGATGCTGGCAGCGCGAGCAAGCGAAGACTGTGTGGGTGTCGTCAGCGCAGAAAGATCTGGGTAGCTGACGTTGCCCTGAGCCGGCTTCGGTTTTGACTGAGGTGTGGTTGGAGCTGACTTCTCCTCATCACTTGAAGCTGGCCGCGTGGCAGACACATCTTCATGTCCAGCCCGCTTGACCCGCTTGGCCGGCGAGCTTGGTTCCTGCGAGTGTGTAGGCTTGAGGTCCTTTGTCGAAGCAGAGCGGGGAATAGCACTGCCCTTGAATGCCGGCGTCGAAATCTTCAATTTCTGCGGCGTCCCACGGGTAGGGGTATTGTGTGCCTCGTCAAGCTCAGCCTTGGATGGGCTTCGTTTGAGCGACTTCTTCGATGCTGACGACGCATGCATCTTCTCATCAATTGACGAAGTGACCGGCTTGAACTGCTTAGCTCGAAACGCCGAGGCGTGACCCGCAATTGAATCCATCTTCTCAAACATGCCATCATGCGCCGAACTGAATCTGCCCTTTGGCGTCGCCTTTTTCCGTGAGAGAGTGTCCGTCATGGGTTGTGGTCCCTCGCCATCCGCAATCATCTGCTCTCGAATCTTTGCCGCTTCTTCACGCTTCTCATACATCAGTGCTTTTGCCTCGGGACTCAGCTCGAGTGAGTGTTCGCGACGGAATGTGAAGTGGTAGCTGGGGGATCTGGCTTCTTGCTCGAGGTCGCGAGCTCGGGTGGGAGTGCCCTGCAGCATTGCGAGACGATTTGTCTGACGAGGTGGTTCGGTGTGCGCTCCCATGTTGGAGAAGCCCAGGTGACGTGCTTCATCCAATGGCTTCGCCGTGGACTGATGGTGAAGTTGGGGGTGCATTTCCTGCTCGGAGGGCTTGATGGGTGTGGCTTTCGAGGGTGTCGCGAGGTTCTTCGGAATCACTGGGTTCAGCACCAGCTTGTTCTCCGAGGGCGAGACGGAGTTCGGGAATGCGCCGGGCATCTCGTCGCTCTCCTGAAGAGAGCTGAGTTTGGCGGGCATTGTGCGTGGTGTGCGTGTAATGGCATCGTGGGACAGCGACACGCGCTTCGGGGTGGTGGAGCGCTCGCGCAGACGTGCTGAGCTTCTCCGTGCCATGGCAGCGGCGATGTGGAGAGTGTGAAGTCTTGACAGTGGTGTGTGCGCAGGTGGATGTAGTCAAGGATGTGTGGACGAGATCAAGGACGGTGAAGCTCCAGCTGAAATGTCAAATGCGAGAAAACTTGACGTTTGTTGTGGACGATCAACAAACGTTTAAAGTTGGGCCCTAGCAACACGAATATATAAACTCCGAGGCCAGCACCACCACGTTCCACGGCATGTGCTTGCTACCTTGCTATTCACACTCTACGAATTGCCCTCTCCATCACCACAACTTGTCCAGCTTCTTCAGATACTTATTGACATTGCCCTCTACTCTGCCCGCCAACGCTGGTCTTCCCTCTCCCGCAAGTGCCTGGCTCTGTCTTTGCGGCTTGACGTACGGCTGCGCTTCCTGCTGCGTCGGACGATACACCTGGTTGTGCAGATCGCCAACATACGCACCTGTGTTGTTCAAGTCACCGGGCTGGTGTGCTTGTGCTGCACTGTACGAGTAATGGTTGTAGCCTCCAACAGGGACTTGCTGCTGCGGCTGAACTGTTGTCGAAGGTGGAGGTGGCAGTCCAGGCGACTGCAGGCCACCTGGTCCGCTGTACGAAGGAGGAGCGGACGGAGTTGGTGGGAGCTGCGAATTGAAACCTGGAGTACCTGGCTGGTTACCGTAGTGACCTTGCGGGTTGTAGTTGGCGTACTGAGTCGATCCTGGACCTCCGTACGATGACTGTCGCTGGCTCGATTGCTGATGTGGCGATGGAGATTGTGGTAGTGTGCTCTGAGCCATCGGACCAAACGAAGGAGCACGTTGCTGGTGAGGAGCCGGCGATTGAGGCGGCGGCGGTACACTACCTTGCGACGCGACCTGTGGAGGGCCCGCGAAGCTAGTCTGAGAAAGCTGTGAGGGCTGCTGAGGTGGACCGCTGAACTGATACGCCTGCTGGGGCGTGGTCTGGGCCGAACTTTGATACATGATGCCTGGACCAGGGTGTTGTGTATGCGGAACACTATCATACTTGGCAGCAGCAGCTAGTCCTGTGCCTGTGCCATCATCCGGAGGAGGCGTCCTCTCTCGATATTGAACGGGCTCCGGCGCTGGTGGTGCGGCAGGGTTGTATGCCATGGGTGCAGCACTTGGAGACGCTTCAAAGCCCTGTGATGATGGCGGACCAGGCATTGACCGAGCAGACACAGCACTATCTCCTCTCGGAGGCAACTGCGATCCGATGACCGTTCTCTCCAATTGCTGCACCACTGGACTCATGGAATCTCGATTTTCAGCATGAGAAGATTCTGCGCCTCCAACATTTGGCGCATTTTTGATCTCAAGCTGAGCAGCGTTGAGGACAGCCTTGAGATGTCCCAAGAATGCAGCGGCATCTTTCTCGGTCCACAAGTATATGTCTAATACGTGCAGCTTGTACATGGACTTCTGCTCATTTTTCGGGTCCAGCGTTGGCAGATGCCACGTCGATTGGTCGGGAACTGCTCCTGTGTTGATGAAGAGAGTACACAGTGTTGGCTGGAGGTAGGAGTACCGCACATAGACAACGTTCAAGTAGCCAAAGAAGGCATCCTGGTGAGGACTGCCAGCATTGTTCGCAATCTCGATCTTGGCTTGACTTCGCGTGGCGTTGTGGAAGAGGTAAACGTAGCTACCTTTGTCGAAGCGATGATGAGGTGGTCTGGAAGACGGGTCGCTAAAGTAGTAGTGGACGTCCGCAAAGCTGAGGGAGGCTCCAGTCAGTTCGAGGAGGTCAGGCCGAGCTGTTGTCAACACCTACAGCGTGGTAAGAAGTGCTTCACCTGGCCCTGCCGGCATTTTGGTGTTGTCCTCTCCCAAGAACTACTAGACGTGTCAGACTCGCAGCGGTAGCCTCTCGTGCGTATACAGCAGGCCGATAATGGTGATATAGGCTCTCGCAATCTCGGTGAAGGCTTCGATATATCTTGACGTCAAACGACGGGCAGCCCAGACGGTGAGCAGCAACGCAATGGTCCGGAATGTCAATTCGATGAGGAGAGCAGCGAGCATGAGAAGAGAGCTTCCTCGCCTGACATTTCATACTTCTACATGCCGGTCAGACCAAGCCGTGGCGGTCGCATGTGCGTCGACCTCCAGCGCTTAGGAGAACCAATTAGGAGGTGTGGTTGCTGGTGTGTGAGCTTTCGTAGCTACGGCGGCCGATACCACCGCTGTAGACATCATCTGGTATTCGACAAAGTAGAACTACCCTTGCACATCTTTTTTGGCGACATTGGATGACAACCATCGATGACAACGAAACCGAGTCGAGCACGCATCTGGACGTAACCGACGTAACCGCGAACAACGAACCGATTTCTCCCAATATCGAATTGAGGCACGCGACATCGATTATCCGGCCATCGCGGCCTGCACGCCTCCCTCTGGACCATCGCCGACATGTCCTTGGTCAACCTTGCCAACGTATGCTCGCATCTCCAAAACGCATCTCTCGCTCGCCTCGGACTCACATCGATTCCTTACACAAAATGGCACCTGTCATTGACACTGCTGCTGCAGAAGCAAGGCTTTCTGTCCCAGGTCAAACTCGGCGGCGCATCACCTCCGGCGTCCTGCTTTGCTCCAGGACCGAGAGATAATCACCACGTCTCCAATCATCCACAAGGCGCGGCAGGTCGGAATCCACGCAGTCCCGAGGCTGCACTCGCATTGACAGTCAGACATGGCATGACGCGGACACAATTACGAGGGATGGGGTTCACCCACGAAGCTCTTGAATTCGCCCAACAGCACAGCCGGAGGAGTCTGGAAGATCTGGAAGCTCAGGGCTGGCCGCAACAGGTCGTGCGATTCATCGCAGATATCCGTGCTCAAATTGAGGCACTCGGGGAAGAGCGGAGATTGGATATCGAAAAAGAGCGATATGAGCAACAGACAAGAGAGTGGGAGGCAGGAGAGTCAACATCAAGCTTTTTCAAAGACAGAGAAGCCAAGCTCACACCAGAAGCGCTCCAAGAAGATGTCCTGAAGCACCTCTCTCCCGAGCAGCGAGAAGTTTACATTCGCTACAGCAACGTGTCGCAAAAGGAGCTTTCGCGGGCACGGTTCGACTTCGACACCTTGGCCGCAGTCGCAGGGAAGTACGCTCTCCGTACAGAGCTGGACATCAAAAGAGGAGGCATCACCATCTCAGCCATGGGACTGGACATTCCTAATCAATCCGTCACACTGCCTAAAGAAGCCTTCGAAGACCCGAAAATGCTCGATGCAGAAGGTGTCGTCACGCAAGAGAACCGCGCATCTCGTCGACTATGGCTGGGTTTGAAGTTCTATGAGAGCAGCCCGGTGCTCAGTAAGGCGAGGATGATCAGCAAGCCTACGAAGAGGATATTATTGAGCAGTCGAGACTTGGGACGGGTGGTGAGAGGGCATCAAGCGGGTGAAGTGAAGCCGTTGACGCAGATTGGTGAGATCATGGCGGTGAGCACTGACAAGGGCATCATGGAGGCGAGAGAGTGTGCGGAAAGGAGGATAGGCGGGATGCCGTTATGCAGGGTGTGGTAGATGATGTGAAGGGAGCTATGCATGGTGTACAGTATACCTTCAAGCCCGATTGTACAGTACTGTAAGGCTAACAACGAAGACGTGCAAATGCAGCATATGACATCAATCTGAGTGTCTCGACTGCAGGCATTCGACTTCACTTGCTGAGCAGCGGCTTGCCTCGGGCCGCTTGACAAGCTGCTTCCGCGCTCAGCTTCACTTAACTTTGTCACAAGCCACTCGTGAAAGTCTTGGCGTCGCGATCACCGCACTCCACTTGAACACAGAGCCTCTTCCACTCCATCATTCGACCTCAATGAGCATGAGCTCTCTCGCATTGTTCCTGGTGAGAAAGTATAAGATCCCGGCCGCGCAGTGTCATCAGTCTAGCGATGCAGCGTTAGAAACGACAGTCTACTAACAATCAGCCACTCACGCCATTCACTCCGTGGAGGGCGAAACACAATCATCGTCCCTTGGTTCAGCGGATGAAGCGGCTCCACTCATCTTCAGCCTCACTTCACTCTCCGGCCGTTGCACGGCGTTTCCGCTTCCGAACCCCCACTCCATGTCGGCGATAACATTACCATAGCCCGAGCACCTCTCAAGAACGGACACCAACGCAGAACCGACAGCAGACAGTGCCCGTCAGCTCAATTCCAACGACCCAAGTTTAAATACTTCAGAAGAACGGCCCGATTGTCAGATCATGTCGACCTCCGCCAATCCAATTGTCAAGCTTTCCAACACGCCCGTCTTCATCAACGTTCAAGGCAGGCCACCACCGCCCATTCCAGTCCCTGCCAATCAGCTCACGACCTCGGCCGCTCTGCACGCCCACCAGCGTTCGCACAAGCGGTTCACGCTCGATTGGGCCGTGTTCGAAGAATATCTCACACGCAAACACTCATTCGACCCGGCTGCTGGCGACGAGGTGATTTATGCTCAGGCGAGTAATGGATACGGCGCGAAGGAAGTCAAAGACACCAAAGGACTGGACGATGCGTTTCGGCAGATGAGGAGCGACCGCGGAGGGGTGGGATTCTGGCTGGTGAAAGGGGGTTGGCGAGGTGAGTTGTCTGCTTCGCGTTGCATCTCTCGTTTCCCGGACATGGGTGGTTTGGCGTACGTGCAGGATCGTCGTGCTGTCATGTCGAATCTCATTCTCGCTGAGGTTGGAAAAGATTGGATCTCATCCTTATATCATGAGAGATTGTCGCAATCGAGGCGGCCAATTTTCTTTTCAGGGATCGACTGCACTGCCAAGGCGCAAGAAAGTCGGGCCTACACACAGTAGCGTTTGTTCGGTTGAGAGAGAATGTTTTGCACCCCTCCTCGATTGTGGTCCCGTCCAGGTTATAACGCATTTTCCAACCAGCTCGTTGTATCAACTTATAACTGACAAGTCATCAGATTGGACACCAATCCCTCGAGAAGAGTACCTCGCGGAGACCTTCTTCGACGGTGAAGATGATCAAGAACTTTCCGAGAGCGAAGATGAGCGCGTGATCATGTGGGCGAAAGGACTCGTTAAAGCGGAGCCGCCAATCAGCAACACCACGACTTATAAGTGAGTCGTTGTTCACGGTTGGGGTGAATCTCGAGGGCGAGCTTAGCGCAGGGCAGGGAGAGGCATAACTGGTTGGGTAGCGGTTTGATGACGGAGGAAAGCGGAAAAGCGATCATCGGAATTGAAATCGTTACAGCACTACCATGCATGTATGTCATTCTCTACTGTCCCAACAAAACTTCACCTCTTCTCCAATGCCCGACGCTGCCACCGCTGCTCTCAAATCACTGCCCAATGCCTCAGGTCCACTACCAATAATCTCCGCTGAGCCACCATGGTCGACCACTCGCTCCTGGAAGTCGGCGAGAATCTCTGCGACTGAGGGGTGGTGATCTTTGAGGAAATGGACTGCGAAGCGAGAGTCCCTGATTGCAAGAAGCTCCTCCAGCACGTCCGCGCTTGCGGCAAGCGACGAGTCGCTACTGTCCGTCTTCTCGACGTCCAATCTCTTCTTCGACTTGTGGGCGTCTCGCTCGCTGTCTCGGCTGACGTAGATGCTGATCCTCAGACCCACAGCTTCTTTCAGCAAGTTCTTCAGCTGAGACAGCTCGTCGCTCAACCACAGCAAGTCCTCTGCTTTTCGCACAATCCATACGAAGTCCAGTACTGCCCGCTTGGGCACGCTTTGCTTGACCGCTTCGAGGATGATGGGCATTGTGAATGTTACTCCGGTGCCACCTGATATCGCGAGCATATGCTGACATTCGTAGCGGGGGAAGCCGTGGCCATGGGGTCCTGACAAGATCGTTGGAACAGTCGTGTTGCCTAGCGCGGCGAGCTTTTTCGTCTGTCCATCACGTACACGTAGGAGGTACGTGTGGTGCTGGATCCGACTGTTTGGCTCCGGAACAGAGGTTACGGTAAACGGATGAGCCTGCCAGATGCTCAGACTCGGAAATGTCAGGAAAAAGTGCTGGCCGGCTTCCCACGCAGCATGCTCGTGGTCGAAGTCGAGACGTATCACTGTGCCGTTGTCGTCCGTGAGCACAGTCATCTCAGCTTGTGCGCACTTGAAGCCCGAGCTCGTTCCACGCTTGCCGCCCATGTGAATATAAAGTGTCCGACCAAATCGGACGGCCTGATCGATCGCGATGAGTGCGAGACTCGGAACCATCCAGCAATATAGCCTGTCCCAGTGCCCTTTTTGATGATTAGCAATGCTTAGGGTCCCGGCTATTCTTCGAAAACTTACCCCAGCATGCGCCAATGTAGAGCACGGCGATAATCCAGTGTGAAGCCTTGAAGAACTCGTATCCAAACCTTCGAATGGCCCACTGAGTACTGAACAACGTGAGCCAGGTAATCAAGAACATGGCCACCACACCAAACATTGCGTATTGCTGAGTGATGAAAGCCACGTAGACTTTGGGTTGCAGTTGGTAAAATCTTGCTTCAACCAGAGTCCAGCCAAGAGTATGCAGGAAGGACTGCACGAAGATGATGCGGCCCAGCCAGCGGTGGAGGAAGTTGAAGTGTTGGTATGGGATACCGGTGACGATCGAGAGGACGCTCTCTCGCATGCAGAGCATAATGGTGAAGGGAGTCAAGGCATACGCCAGAGCTCCTATTCTGTCCGACCATGGCCCAATTCCGGTGCGTGTGTTGAACAGGTCTGTCTTAGCGATGGGGGTGACCCATGTCTTGTAGACGATCCCCACGAGGCTGATGTTGTTGATTAGTCGATGTAATAATCGAGTGGCCTGGTCAGTGCTTACGAGAAGATCAATAAGTACCCCGATACCACAGCGAGTACCGCAACCTGCAATCTTGACACCCTTCCAAAGACCGACCTCATCGGCGCATCCGGAAGGAGATGCCTCTTGAGTCTCCCTGCCCGATCGCAAGCGCTGCTCACCAACGATCCAATCCCATGCGATGGCTTCCCACTCCTCCAAACCCGCAACGTCGCCCACAATGCCAACACACCCAAGATCACTCCCCACATGATGAACGTGTACAGCATGGACGTTACATGCCCACTGTACACGGCTTCCAGATACTCGCAGGTTCCTTGGTCCTTGGTGCATGGGAGTACGCGAGCTGGGTAAGCCCAATACTTGACGTTGGCTGCATTGTGGTCTTGGATATGCCGTCGTTCGAGGCCGGACATTGCTCCGATATCGTCCATGTGGCGAAGTCTCCCGCTCTGACGAGCCGAACTTGTGGCTGGTTCAGACTTTCGATGACGATGCGCTTCAACGCGGCATTTGTTGTGATTCGGTCGCGAGATCGGGCCCGATTCGCGAACTTGTCTCGATCAGGGTGTATTGCAAGGAAGAAACATGCTTGCGCTCCACGATACAACAACGTGCGGTCTCTGCGTGGCCTCGAACTAAACTTGCTCATCGGGTGGAAACGTGCTCAATGGCCTGGGCCGTCCCGAACCCTGGATCTTGGCGTAGGCGGAGAAGATTGGCCAGACCGTGACGATGACCTGTCACAACACTGCTTGATCTCCACCGAAAGACCGCACGAAATATTGCTTTCATGACTCTGCTCTACATTTACGATATCTATCTATCTCTGTCTGCGATATCAAGCCTTTGCGTGCTTCTCATTCACCAAGACGTAGCGGTACCTCGCCTTGCCATCAGTCATATCCTGGACAACATCGTTCGCCTCCTTCATCGGACGCTCATTGAGCCATGGCTCAATCTTCTTGTCCGCTGCGAACTGCAACATCTCCTCAATCTCCTTTGGCGAACCGATCGCACTGCCGCCGACTTTGATACCGTTGGTGAGGAGAGTGAAAGCGTTGATTGCAGGCAGTTCTCCGGCGTCTGGCGCGCCGATCTGGATGTATGTGCCCTTGGTCTTGAGCAGGCCGAGGTATCCCTCCAGAGGCATGTTCGCCGAGCTGACCGTACTGACGATGAGGTCGATGGAGCGGCGGTGCTTGGTTTGCCAGTCCTTGTCTTCGTCCGTGGCGATGTACTCGTCCGCGCCGAGCTTGAGGGCATCATCGCGCTTGTCTGACTTGCGAGAGATACCGATGACACGGTCTGCGCCGAGGGCCTTTGCGAACAAGACACCAAAGTGACCGATGCCTCCCACGCCGACGATTCCGACTGTCTTGCCGGGCCCGCAACCGTAATTCTTCAGTGGCGAGAAAATGGTGATTCCGCCACAGAGCATAGGTGCAGCTGCGGCTGATGAGAGACCCTCTGGAATATTGAAGACAAAGCGGTTATGGGTCCTGTTGTAGTCGGCGTAGCCGCCGTAGGATTTGCCTTCATCTCCTGGGTACACGCTGCCGTAGGTGTTGACGCTGCCAATGGCGCAGTGGTTTTCGAGGTTGTTCGTACAGTCCGGGCAGTCCTTTTGCAGGCATGATCGAGCTTGTGCGCCGACACCGACACGGTCGCCTTGCTTGATGTGCTTGACGTTGGATCCGACCTTGACAGCCTTGCCAACGATCTCGTGGCCAACGACACATGGGTATGGAGTCTCTCCCCATCCTAAGCACAGAGGACAAAAGGGTCAGCGACGCTCGGACAACAAGGCGAGGTGGACTCAGAAAGTCTCGGGCGCAGGAAGCCTTATGCCCTTTGGAGACTTACCAGAACTAAGCTGATGGAGATCAGACCCGCAGACACCACAGTGACTGATTTCAATGTCCACATCGTCCTCTGTCCATTTCTTCGGCTCGAATTCGCCCCATCTCATGTTACCTGGAGTTGTAACGTGTGAGCTGGCTGCTTGAGACCTCGGTATGAGTGAATGACGAATTACCCTTGACAGAGTCCTTGTCCTCGCCGAGCCATCCTTCGAATTTGTACGAGGACATGGTTGTTGTGTGATGTGGTGAAGGGTGATATTAGTGTGATGACCTTGATGGATTCTGGAGTTGAAGTGAATGAATTTGGAAGGATCAAACATGTACTTATTGTGCCTGAGAATCCCGATCTAGCGAGCGAGAAAGTGACGTGATTTGGCAATGGAGATATCGCATTTAAGCGGCGATACTGAGTAGTGTGCTGCCGAATCGTCACAGGTGCCGTAGTAGCACCAGCATTGACGAGGCAATTATTTGAATGGAGAGAATTGATGGCATTGATGTCATCGTCTTGGCTCGTGGAGACGGCCTCTCGCGGATGAAATGCATTGACTCGTTGGCAACGGGCCAGACCTGACACTCGACACTCGAATACTTCCGACATTGACTGCCTAACCCTAAAATGGCAGGCTCGGAGCTTTCCAGCTCTTTGAACACGCAATTGTAGTTACATCGAAAAAACAAAGACCGACTTCGTTCAGCAGCAACGAATCCGGTATCGTCTCCAGGCTGAATGCTTATGGGCACATTTCATTCCGGGGCTTCCTATCCTGCTGAATGATAGCGGTCTCCGATCAGAACCAATCGTTCGCCTCAGCAGTAGTCGACTGGTGCACGGCAAGCCCTCCGCAGAGACCGTCAAGCTGCAGACCATCGTGGGCATGCTACCGGAAGCTACCCGAGCTGTTCTCCACCGGTCCGACATGAAAGACTGGGCGCCCGTGTGAACTATACTGCATCATCTACATCATTGGTTCCACGCATGGCAAGGTCGAGGCAGCGGATCTTGGAGGCCTTGATCGTCGAGATCGTCCACCGGGACAAAGAGCTCATCGCCGGATCGTGCTACCAGTGTTGGGCCTGGGAAGTCGCGATGGACGAGGTGGACTTGCTCCAATACTCCATCTGGCCATCTTCTGCCCTTCATAGGTGCATGATCTTCAAGGATTTGCCGTTCCAAAATACGTGGTCTCTCGGCTTCAAACTGGATCTGTCGCTCCTTGCGAGGTCTGCCATGCGGTATTTGGTAACCTGCGATGAATTGCCAGACAGTGCAGACTAATGATGCACGTCGATGCAAGGCGATGGCATGAAGGCGGAATAGAAGAAGAGTCGTAACCAAGCTCGCTCAAGATTCCCTGTGGTGGGCTTCTTTTCTTGCTTGGCAGACATGCGTCCTCCCGGTCGACCCACTGCTTCTTCGCATCCCTTTCGACATCGACATTTGGAAGTCTCCTCCCGGGACTCCACGGCGCTCTGCGACCTCTTTCCACTGCTTCGCGACCTTGATGATCGGGGATCAGCTCGAAGCTCTCCATTTACCGCCAGCCTGATCCGGCGAATCACGGCATAAACTCCCAACATGTATGCCGTACCCCGAATCGGCATCATTGATCGTAGGTGGCCATCATTTCCTTGGGAATCTGAGGCAAACTCTTGCTACACGACGCTCGGGTATAAAATTCATAAGAGCGTGAGTAGCAATGCTTTGCGCAAGATGATGGTCGTCATTATCTCCTCGCTTGCTGTGCTCGGTTTGCGGGTCGAGGTCTCGTTGCACACGAGATGCCGGCAATGCGGAGCATTCTCCGTGCGCATCATCGTGGGCATACATCGCCCCGGATTGCCCGGTAGAATCTGGTGTTCACGTATGACTAGCTCTGATTGATATAGGCTTGACGCGCGCGGTATTCTGTCAGTGCGGCACACAACTACCAGTCGTCAGCTTCACAACATGACATCGAACATCTCCGGACACCGTATAGACCCCATTGGTCTCGGCATGATGAGCCTCACCAACCCGGCTCGTCTACCAAAGCAAGTGGACGCCATCGCTACGATGAAAGCCGCGCTCGATGCTGGAGCGGACTGCTGGAATGCGGGCTACATCTAAAGCACCCCTGAGTACAAAAGCCTCCATCTTCTCGACGCTTACTTCACAAGATACCCTGAAGACGCCGACCAAGTGGTCATTTCCGTCAAGGCTTGCTTCGATCCGGCCACCAAGTCAGCACAGAACGATCCGCAAGGAGTCCGAGACGCCATCACGACATGTCTGACCATTCTGGATGGTAAATGCCGGATCGACATCTTCCAGCCTTGCCGCATCGACCCAGATGTCCCAGTGGAAGTCACAGTCGGCGTCATTGCCGAGTTCGTGAAGAGTGCAGCGATCGGTGGCATTGGCTTGAGCGAATGCAGTGCTGCGACGATCCGAAAAGCCGTCTCTGTCCATCCCATCGCAGCTGTGGAGGTGGAGGCCAGTCTGTTCTCAACATCGATCTTCACGAATGGCATCACTGACGCTTGTAAAGAGTTCGCGATTGCAATTTTCGTCTACTCTCCGCTGGGCAAAGGATTCCTCACAGGCAGTTTCCGCAGCTTGGAGCATGTAACGGACCACCTCCGCATGTTTCCCAGATTCCAATTTGACGCTTTCTCGGACAATTTGAAGCTTGTCGATGAAGTTGAAAAGATCGCAAAGCGGAAGGGATGCACAGTGTCCCGGGTCGCCATGGCTGGTGGCTCAGAGCTCAGCTGTAGGCACTTCGATCGTCCCCATACCTGGCACCTCATCTGTTGCGCGGGTCGAAGAGAACATGCATCTGGAGCCCCTTACCGCGGAGGAGCTGAAAGATATGGATGATGTGCTGGCAAACTTCGAAGTCAAGGGTGCAAGAACCCCTGCTGGCTTTGAGAAGTTTCTCGAGGTATGATTGATACTCACGATATGCGAATGAAGAGAGCCATGCCCTCCAATATCTGCGCAGTGCATGTCCCGCCCAGAGTATTTCGATGGGCGTGTACGATGGACCGGAGGAAAGCTCACTTGAAGAGATCTCGTATGCTCTTTGTCAGTCTACCCATGTCTCTGTTCCGTGACAGCACCGCTGCATGGTCCGCTAAAGTAAGGCGCAGTCAGTAGCTGTCAAGCTGATCCTTGAACGTGGTCCGTCGTTCCCGGTCCGGTCCAATGACAGCGACACAGTGTATCATGTCCGCTGCTCCCCAATTTTTATCTTTACTTCCATTTATCCGAGGAAGAACTCTTCATCAACGCCATCATCTGCGTCAACTGTTCCCACCTACCAATTACTCAGCGACCAGCTTGATACCTCTCGCCACTATGCGATCCATCCTCGCCGCCACTACCTCATGCCTCGCCGCCGCTACCCTTTGCCTCGCGGCCCGGTGGCCCACCCCGGATAAATGCCCTAACATCTGTGAATGCTGCAACAGAGTCGAGAACAACGTAAGACATCAAGTAATGATATTCTCGCGCGAGACTTTGACACTGACGACGTGACTGAAGTGGCCAGGTTGGTGGCACTCAGACACCAACCCTCGTCATCCGAAGACACAATGTGTTTGCGTCTATGGGGTGCGCGACCAAGAGGGGTTCATCTACGATCCTTCAACAATTGATACGTGCACCAACTCCTGTGGAGATCCATTCAACCCACTGAAGAAGGAGGGGAATTGAGGACTCGACGCCCAGGTGGATGTATGAGCTTGCCCGAAGACGCGGTCTGATACTCGTCTGTGGACGACGAAAGGTTTCTTGCAAGGATCTCGATGTCAACTAGGGTCGACGCATTGTGGGCGACGGATCATGTGGGCGATGATTGGGGGAGGGGGGGGGGGGGGGGGGTGTTTGGCAGAGAAAGTTTGATTGGGTGGTTTTTCTTTTGGCAGATAAAGTGTGATTCGAGCAAGACCGTCGAGACTCCGTCCAAATCTGTGTCGTGAAAGGTGATATGCACGAATGGCGTTACGTATTGAACTTGTCTTGCCCGGTAGCTAAATAGTCCGTTCGGTCTTAATCTGAATCGCAAAGATCCACGACTGGTGTGACCTTTTTGACAGGCCCTGCGTTCTCTTCGTCCGACGCCTTTCGCTTGAGGCCTCCAGTGACAGTGACATCTGGTCCAGGCATTCGAGGCGGAGACTGATTGTTGACAGCAGAGCCAGATGCCACAAGCGGGTATGGCGGAGCGTATGTAGCAGGACGAATCTCGATAGGAAGAGGCATGGGCGCCTGATACCTGCCTGGAATAGCGTGTCCCGTGGGCAGACGCTGCAGAGACACAATCTTCATGGTGACAATGTCCTCGCTGTTGAGGCCGAGTAGGGCCTGTCGCCGCGCGGGACTGCCAAGGTTTTCCAGGACGCCGCGCGCTCTTGTGAACTTCTCCGTCCATTGCGCATGGTTTGCGTCAAAGTCGCCAAAGCTCTTGGTGATGTTGAGAGTATGCGGACTACCACGAGTCGTGGTGTGCACCGAAAATTGCGCATTACTCCAAGTGCCGCCAGCGGTTCTGGGCGAGCCGGAAAGTTGCGTCTCCATGTGCTTCCTGTTATGCTGCGCCATAGGGAAGCTGCGCTGCTTTAGTGCTGGACCAAGGAGGAACCTGTTCATATCGTTACAGACGCTGCATCCTCCGGCACAGCCTAGACGCCTCGGGGGGACCCAACCCGACGGAGCCGCTGGCTCAAAACCAACGACTCTCACAATGAACGCAACAACAAGGTCTCTGAACCATGTCGTCCGTTCTGTGAGCGATGGATCTGCCATGCCTGTACGGCGAGCCAGCTGTGTCAAGATTTCTCCCACGAAGTCTTCGCTGGAGCGGCTGGCGTCCAGCGCTTTGCACTGTTCCAGCATCCTGTTCTCCATGATCGACTGCGCGTCGGTAAGCCCCATGTGTACAAAGGCTCCCCTGAGATACTCTAGTCTCCCTGCCAGAGCCTTGTACTTGCCAGTGGGCGACACCGTAGGCTGATTCCATGCATATCCCGGCCGAGCATTCGTTGTGTCGCCAATAGGTGCATTGAGCGACAGTCCAGCAATGGCAGATGGCGCAAGGGCAGAGACTGCGCGGCCTCGAAATTCGCGGTCGATTGCTGCAGGCTCCAGCACGTATAGGAGAGCAATCACGGAGATGGTGAAGCGAAGTTTGCCCTTACCGCCTTCGGTGTTCTTTCTGATGGCCAATGGCACCAGACTAGCCATCGTCAGTTTCCAACCCACAGGTCGTTGAGTCGATCCACTTACAAGCCGAGGATCCAACCCGTTCCCTGCGTTGCGATGAACTCCTTCATGATATCTTGATCCTCCTTCTCGATGTTTTCCAGGCCATCGAGGATCTTCTCCATGAAAGTTCGCTTCCACACCTCTATCATCTCGCGTTCGGCAGGTCCGCGCTCCTGCCAAGTCAAGGTGATAGCCTTGCAGATCTGCGAATACACCTTTAGGTCCTTCGGAGAACCAAACGCAATGTCAAGACTGTCCCATCGTCAGTTCCGTTCTGCTACAGTATAGACCAAGCAAGCTGGTTTCACGTACCACTCTCGCACGTCCGCGAAAGAATAGCGGACCGACTGTGCCATTATAGTGTTCAAAAACGATCTAGTTTGCTCGATCGTAGACCCAATGCTGAAGCGTAGCCCTTGCTTCTCTACGAGTCGAGCTGCCAGCTCCACGCGGTTCATGACTAGGCAGCGGTCAAACATAGTCATAAGCTGTGCAAAGTCCTGGCAGTAGGTATTCAGTACAACGTCGTCCATCAAGTCAGCCCGCTCAATAGCTTGGCAGAACTGCAGAACAAGAAGAGACTCTGCAACAGTCCTGTACCTGCATCCGGTGGTTGTGCTGATGGCTTTCCCGGCCAAGTCGTTTCTTCCGATGGTTGTACAGGCGTCAAAGACCACCGCAAGGACATTGGCTCGATCACACCATCGTTTCTCTATGGCCGCTTCGCAGATTCTCGCGCAGGTAGCCCGCACACGCTGATTCTCAGGATCGGCTCGGAACTTTGCGAGTTCGTCATCAAGCAACTCCTCGACCGTTCCAGAGTCACGGGCGGCGTTGTTGAGTATGAAACTGTACCAATTCGCTTCGGGAACGATAACCAGAGCCTAGAATGTTAGCGCTCGAAAGTCTGGAATCCAAGGAACTGACATAACACATACCATATTCTACTCGATGTTAGCAATTGTCACGACAAGTCAGAACGTAGCAGGAGACTCTGGCGGGTTGGCAAACTCACCCTGTACCAATGCGTTGCACTGGCTCCTGCATTGCCCGTATGGCCTTCATAGTCCTCCTCGTCAGGCTCACGGTCGAAAAGCTCACTCTGTACCAGATGTTCCTCCTCATCAAAGTCCACATCCTCAGCGATCTCGTTGCCTTGGAGATCGAAGACCGAGGTCATCTTCACAGACCTGTCAATCTCATCGTCGATTGAATGATGCTCATCGTCATCGTCATCGTCAAGCTGCCAGTCGTCGTAGCAGCGTCCATAGCGACCGTAATCCCGGTAGCCACGATATCCGTATCCTGGATCATCGCACCCGCCTGTCACCATTTTCTCCAGGCTGGCGATGCACAGCTTCAATCCCAGTTCTTCCTGCAGTTTCATCAAACATTGAACTCGATAGATGTCAGCGCCTTTGAGTCGGGTCGCTTCAATGCTGGCTTGCGTGTATTCGTGGTCCAGTTTGTAAATCAGGAATTCGGGTGAGCTGGTTCTGCTCCACCTTTTAAGCGTCTTCCTCAGACTCGAGATGTGATCTCCAAAACTGGTCAAGGATGGAGTTGCTGCCGCGCCTTTCGCAACGAGGTTGAACGTCAGGACCACTCGGTAGCCTGAGGTCACCGGTTTGACCTCGTGCAGCACATCCGAGTACCTAGCGGAAGAGTTCAGTATAAGCTGGCAGCTCTGTCGACCAAAGCGCACTCACCATGGCATGCACGTCGAAGACCACTCCGAATTTTTGGATGTGGCCAGCGAACGGCTCTTTCCACCAAACGAGATTACCAAATCTCCTCCCGAATGGAGACAGGGAAGCGACACGACCAGCGTTCCGAACATTCTTGGAGCTTTTTCGGAGCTTGAAATTTGTCAGTCTCCCCAGGACCCAAGCAAGGAAGAAGTGGCACTGACTCTTTGTGAGGCTTGAACATTGCGCCTTCCTCGTAGACGAGAAGTTTGTAGAGCTGTGCTTCGACAGATGCAGAACCTCCGGCCACACCAAGTTTCTGGCAAGTGAGATTAAGAAGCTTGTCGAGATCGGTCGGCCAGGCCGGATTGTGCAGCCTGATACGCCGTCCATCGATCTCCCACGTCCGACGGACGTCTTCGTTGACAAGCGTCTCGGTGCCTCTCCCGTACGGCGCTCGATGACTTTCCGCGATGATGGCCTTGACATCGTATTCTGACAGCGGCATTCCAAATCGGCGGAGGCCTTCGATCTCCAGACCAGGATTCAGGGCGGTCGACGTTGCAAAGTGCGAATAGAAGTCGCCCGTTCTTTTGATGGATTGGAGATTGGCAGAAAGGTCATCTCTCACATCCCAATCATCATCAATTTCCGACTCCTCAGCTTCGTCTCTGTCCAAGTCGTCGGACAATGTCTCTCCTTTGACCTCATCTTCTTCTTCGTCGTCGTCATCGTCGGTCCCGTCGTGGGTCTCGCGGTAGTCGTAGTGAGCATGCCGCCATGGCTCCACGCCCTGCATCCACGCTGCCGCCATGCTCTTCGACGGAGTTGCAGCCACGAGCGAAACTTGCTCTTGCCTTCTTCTTCATTGCGGCTGGCGCTAGTGAAGGCAGCAATGTCAGCGCTAATAAAGTAGCGCGCGCGAAGTACGCGTCGCGACTCCCCGTAGAGACCGGAAGTGAAGTCAAATCGAATTACATAATCACAGTTCCAAGCTTGATTGCCAGAGCTTGATTGCCAGAGCTTGACTACGAGATCAATGCCACCTACCACGGTTCAAGAATAGTAACAGAGCAGGTGGAGCTTCAACTCACTTTGAGCGGACGTGAGACGGATATTCGACTCTACCGTCGACGGCGTGCGTTGGCGATACCTCGTTCTCCGTCTGGCCTTCATCCCGGGAGCCAAATACCGCTTTCCTCGAAAGGTCAATTGCAATAATCCCCAAATCAAGCATGCCGCGAGCTCAGAATCAGGGACATCAACAAGGAAGAACGGTCCGCTCCATTCTTCCTACAAACTCGTCCTCACAAGACGCCGGCCTGCCCGGATGAAGATCTCACCCCACTCTCTAACACCTTCGTTTTCTGCCGATGTTCATCAAGAGGCGGGGGACTGCGCAAACTTTTCGCTGACAAGCATTGTTCCTTCGAGGAACGAAGCTCGTCTTCCTTGGTCGAATCATCGAACTTCTGTAGAGTGACTGAGGGCATGGGGGCAACTCCACTACCCCGAAGTACACCCTCAGCCGCGAGTGGCGACGTACTGACCGCTCGGTGTCTCAGAGATCACCATATTCCTCCCGTATGATTTGCGCGCCGTGTTCTGCCACCGCATAGACGGATCCCTGGAGGTTGATGTCCGGTAGACGACCGAGCGTCGAGACATCGCACACTCGCAGGCGTTTGGTTCCGTACCTGGCAAATGATCAGTATCGTCTCCCTTCCAATCCTAGGCGATTCCGAGACATACACTCGAAGATGCGAATCGACCACGCCGCCTTTCTCTTTCGGAAGCATGCGGCAGGTACTAGCAGCATGCCAATTCGGGATCATAACGGTCTTGACGTATCTGCACCCTGCATTAGTGAAGGAAGGGACGGCTCTTCCAGACAGTACCATACTCGAAAATCTCCTCATCAGTCTGCACACCAGGACCCGGCGCCACTTCTTCCGCGACACACTTCTGCCAGTCGGGATGCTGGCCAATCTTCCGCACATACTTCAAGCCTTGAATGGCCATGGCTATATCGGCCGTGTGGTTGAGATACTGCGAGCGAACGATCACGTCAGTGCCCGGAACCAGCATTTTCGGCAGCACAACCGACGACTCACATTCGGATCGATGACCGGATCGCCGAGTGGCATGTTATTCCCCACCTTCACGCTACCTTGCGAAAGTGCCACCATGTTCGACACCGTCATGGACACGTAGGATGTATTCCTCCGCGGCTTGCCGTACTTGTTCGAAAAGAACGGATACCACCCGCCCTCGTACATGATCTCGTTGTGAGCTTGGTTGACGAGACCGACGTCAACGACAGCGCCAGCGCCAAACTGCTTCAAGTCCTCGGAGGAGATCTTTTGAAAGGCGTTGGTACCGGAGACAGCGGACCATCTACTCTTTGCCCTCTCGTGGGGGTCGGAGGTGTTGTAGAATGCGCGTTGCTGCTCGTTGAGAAGGGTGAGATCGTTGTTCTTCTCGGTCGTGCTGGCGATGTGGGCGAATTCCGGCTTGATGGAATAGATGACGCTGAAAGCCGTGTGATCTTGCATATGATGTCCGACATGCTCGTTCTCGACGAGGACGGGAATCTCGTGTTCCTCCAACTCGTCCCGTGGACCGATGCCGGATTGCTTGAGGAGATAGGGACTGTGGAACGCACCAGCCGAGAGGATGACCTCCTTTGAGCAGGAGATGTTGTGCCAGATGGCTCCCTCGATAAAGGTCAGGCCAATTGCTTCTTGCTCTCCCGAATCCGTCTTGTTGAAGATGATTGTCGACACGACTGATCGCTCCCGAACGTTGAGATTAGGTCGGTCCTTGGCGGCGTCGTAATACGCGGACCACGAGGAGCTGCGGATGAAGTTCTCGTCGAGCGACAACGTGCCTTGCTTGATGCCGATGGGGCTTCCACCGTTCTGATCGCGCACTACGCCAACACCAATGGCGCTCGTTGCATTCATGAACGCTGGATTCGAAGCGGGAACAAACCCCTGAAATCCGACCTAGATCACCAAAGGCCGAAAGTGTTAGCTATGCCAGACAACGAGGCATCGGAATCGCAGCCCCGGAACATATTGCAGGCCACCTTCCCTTTCATAAACCTACCTTCAAAGGCCCCTCTGTTCCATAATTCTCCGGATCCCAAGTCATATAAGTATTGTCATTGGTATTATTCGGATTCCCCACAAACATCGTTCCCCTCTTCGCCGCGGCGGAGATATTCGCCCAATTCCATCCCGGATTTCCATCCAGCTCCCACCGATCGTACACCGACTTGCTTCCAAGACCATAGAAAAAGCCATTCGTCGCGCTACTGCCACCCAGACATCGCCCGCGGTGGTAGGGCAGCGAGCGATTGTTCAGGTTTCGTGTGGTTGAGTGATGAAGTTATAGTCCACCAAGCTCCGGGCCCCGTTGAGGAGATATGGATTGGCACCGCCGGTGAGAGAGGTTGGATTGGTATCTGGAGTTGGTCCGCCTTCGAAGACGATGACATTGTGCTTGCCGCTTTCGGTCAGGCGGTTGGCGAGGACCAGACCGGCGGTGCCGCCTCCGACGATACAGAAGTCGTAGCTGGGTTCGAAGTCTATCGGCGGAGCGAATTGGTATTGGAATGTGGAGAAGTCTGGTGGGCCGGGTGGATTGGCGGCCACGAGGTGTGCAGTGCTAATGAATCCGAGCAGGACTGCGGGCGCGGTAGGCGTAAACATGTTCACAGCGATGGGAACTGACGGTCGTGACAACTAGGCACAGTCGCGGACGTTGGTCCGAATATATCAATCATTCTTCGGCATGCCAATCATAAATCCAGCGACCCTTCACCATCTGCAAGTGAGTACACCGCCGCAGGGAAAGCCCAGCATGATCACTGCGACTGGCATGAGATCGCCGCAATTTGGCGCAACCTCTTGGGTGTCCTGGATTGTCAGCGCCGATTGTTCCGAGAAGACTTGGGGCGGTGTGCAACTCACAGCGAAGTACCTTCAAAGTCCACCACTTGCAATGAATTGTGAAACGCACAATGACGCTCGGACATGATTTCAAGTCGTGCCATCCCTGAATGCTGAACAACATCTTCCAAGCTCGTGCGATCAGAGTTCGAGATTGAGATGAATGGGAAAGATGATACACGCATCAGCTAGACGAGAAGAAAAAAATGGAATATTCAGTGGTATAGAACTAAGTCGAAAAAGAAAAAGTGTGGTCCGCTTCAAAGTGCCAGCTGTAGAGGCCATGCGATAACGGAAGGAAAGACCAGCGACCAGACGAATCCCGAAAAGGAAGTGGTATACTTTCGGGATGCGTGGAGAGTGCTGTCAGGTGTGACAGCGGCGCTGGGCTCTCGAGAATGGCTTGAACGGACGTGTGGTGGTAGTGGTGATCTGTCGTCCTCGTCACAGCGACAAGATATGCTCTCCTTTCCCGCGATACCTCTGCATCTCCAATCCAACCTCTCTCATCCTCTCAGCTCCCTTACCCGGCTTGACCTTGTACGCCTTGTCGCCTTTGGCAGCGGCCTTGGCGCAAGCTTTCTGATAGAGCTTCTCCTTTCGGCGCTGACGTTTCCTCTCCAAACCCTTGAAGATGTCAATTGCGCCACGTTTCGGAAGATCGCCTTCTTTGACGGTGCCGACGGTGTCGGAGTCATCGCAGTCATCGTCTGTTGGGCGGAGAGTGTGCGGCTTCCCAAGTGTGTAGCCGCCGCCGCGAGGGAGGGAGGCCGTGTATGTGAGTTGAGGGCGTGAGGCAAGGACGTGTGGCATGCCAAGACCGGCGCTGGAAAAGTTGGGTGATGCTCGACGAGTATTAGGAGGTGAGGTCGTGCGCATCCCAGGACCGGCGGGAGAACGGTTTCGTGGTGGAGAGTGGCCAAAGAGCTTGCGAGGTGGTGGAGAGTGAGCAGTCACCGGCTTTTTCATGCCAGCGGGAGCGGGTGATCGTTGGCGCGCGGTCGAGATTGCGGTCGAGGTTCGCTTGAGAGGCGGTGGTGGAGATCGTGCTCGGGCGGGTGGAGGCGGAGAGCGAGCAGTGGTCTGTCTTTTCAAAGCACCGGCAGCCGGTGATCTGTGGCGTGCAGGAGGTGGCGGAGAGCGAGCGGAACGTTGAGTCTTCTTCGCTCCGGGAACAGGAGACCGATGACGGGCTGGCGGTGGAGGAGACCTGTGCACAGTGCTTCGTGTCCCAGATCGCTGAGAAGGCCGACGTCGCAAAGTGGAGTCGCCGTCCAGCTCGTCAATGTCGCCGTGCATGAGGTTCTCCTCCTCGCTGTCCTCAGGATCCTCGAGATCATCGTCGTCCTCTTCATCCATGTCCGGGTCGGAAGTAGGAAAGGTAGGATCGATGTCCTGAGGGCGCGCCTTGTGTTTTGCGGCTTCTCGCTGCTTCTTGTGGTTGAGATAAGCCTGTTCCAGAGGACGATCCTCGTCGAGAGTTCCGCAGACAAAGTCAGTCGAATCAGGCAGGTCCATGCCCTCGCGTTGATTCCGAATCAGCATGTTGTTAGGCTTGGGCTTACGTTCCGATTTTGGTCGGATGGTCCGTGGCTGGATATGACTCGAGCTGGCGGAACCCACGGATGAGGATGCATCCACGCTGTTGTGTGCCAGACGATCCATATGCTCCATTGAGGTTGCTGCGGTCGACAATCCTCCAGGTCTCCACCACTCCTCATCGCTGTCGTCGTCTTCCGAGTCCGATTCAGCAAAGCCTTCCTCATCGTCGGTCTTGAAACCCTCGTCTGACTCTTCCTCGAGATCGTCCTCATCGTCCTCGTCCTCGTCCAACTCGGCGTCATCCTCGAGATCATCCTCGTCATCTTCCTCCTCCACCACTTCCTCTTCAACCTCTTCGCACGCCTTTCGAATGACAATCTCCTTCTTAAGTGTATCATCCACAGTCAGTCGACTTCTATGGCAGGTAGACTCCTGCACCCACTCCTCAGGCTCATCATCGCTGGATGCAAACTCATGAAATCGTGTGGCTTCGGTGCTGCGATCGGAATCGTTGGACAATTTGCGCTGGTGGGAAGGCCTAGGGGTACCGGGTGTGGAGTCGTTGGCGAAGGCTGCTGGATACTTTCGGGAGGTTCGAGGTGATGCATGAGTAACCGTGCTGTCCGATCCACGATGCGCCTTGGGCAACTCCGGTTTGACGTTGAATGTGTTCTCCGGCGGCGGTGGACTCACGGCACGTTTCGATGCAGTACTCGGTCGCTCGTGCTTGGTCTCTGAGGTAGTTCGGGTTGGGCAGACGAACTTCAGCATACACTTCCGCTTTGGTGGAGATGCAGCAGCAGCAGCAGCAGCAGCAGTCTCGGATTGTACCTCAGGTTTCTTCACCGGTGCTGGTGCCTTGTTGTCCTTGTTTCCACATGCGAAACTGATACACCTTTTCCGACCCAGCCCTTCCTCAACGGACTTTTCTGTCGTCGGTTCCTCTGCCTTGTGACTGGTGCTCAAAATCGTTGGCTCGCGTGAAAGAGGCTTCTCGGTGACAAAGTCTGGTACGGCACCCCTGAGTGCAGTCGGCGGAAGTGGAGGACTGATTGCAGGACTCGCCAGGCTGTGTCCATCGTCGCTGGTCAACTCGGCGGTAGAAGCGACACTCGGATTGCTCCAGGTCGATTGTGTGCTGAGTGTGCGTGGTGGTGGTCGTTGCCTGTGCCTCTCTTCCTCATCTGTGTGGTCTGTCTCCGAATGTAGTTGGCGCGTCAACAATGATTCTCTGCGGTTGTACATTTGCGGATCTGCCTTGGTGAAGGATGTGTGGGGTTTGGGCGGTGTCCATGAAGGGCGACCTGTCTGTGTATCTGGTGGTTCGTCGACATCGGCGACCATGTCTTCTGAATGGTCCAGTTCAACGGCAGCGGCGGATGCGATGGTCCGGTTATCCATGTCGGGCGGTGTGAGTCGTGGGTAAATGTGATCGAAGCCGGCGATGTCGTTGATGATTATCCAAGTGCAGTGCCGGATCGAAACAGTACACACTGCAATGCGACTCGACGGTGCCGCGAGTAGGTCGACCCTATGGGCCTACTGGTGCTATAAAGTCGAAGCAAACATGATGTATGGACAGTGCTTGGCGTAGCGTGGGTCGTGGGTGATTGCACGGTCAAGGGTGGAGACTGGAGAGGGTTGCTGCGAAAACACTTGCAACAAAGTCAGCAATGATGAAAAGACACAGATTGGCAACAAAAATAGGTCGAGCCAAGCCAAAGATGAGGCAGTCGCAAGACCGAAGGAAGTGGGCAGTGTAAAAGGGAAGGATGACGGGAACGATTATTAGAGGGGCCTTACGTCGTTGATGTGTTTGCGTGGTAGTAGTCGACCGGGGGGCTGTGAGCTGCTTGCTCGTGTTCGATGTGGCGGAACTGAGGTGCCGACGACTTGTGACTTGGCGGGAGGGATTACTCGATGAAATGCCGTGGGTGCGATTCGCGACACGACTGAAGTCCCGACGGGGGGTTTCGAGAGCCGGACACGCTCGCAACGGCGCGTGTCAGCAGGTCGCCGTCGTCACCGTCACCGTCGGAATGTACGGCAGAGGTGGTGGATGCTGTGTGGGGGGGATGAGGGAGAGAGAGAGAGAGAGAGAGAGGGAAAAGAAGAGAGAGAGAGAGGGCGTGAGGGAGAAAGCCAGAACGTGGGCGAGCGCTTCGCGTTCTAGTTCTGGTTCTAGCGAGGTCTGCCGTGTGTGGACGGCCGATTCCAGCGGGCCTTTCCTCGCCTCGACCAACGCAACACACGGAAATATTGCTCAGACACAATTTTCTGTTGCCCAACCAGCAGGGATTACCGGAGTGATGTGGGATGATCAATTCAACCCGGCAAATCCGGCGAGCTGGAATGCACTGGACATGTTGTTCATGTAGCATCCGTTCATGCGTCTCGTCTCAATGACTGCTCTCTTTCGGCTTTTATGCCAAACACTCCTCACCACGCAATTTCCCATCAACCTTTGTCATCAGTCCATCGAAAGGCCCAATCCATGCATGACGTCTGGCGCCCATCCTCCATGTCCAGCAATCCTCCACGATTGACAACACTACTGCACTTCACGAGTTGTGACATCTCCTAGCCTCTCACGCCTACCATTCTCGTGCTGCGACCGACTCCCGCACCAATCCCATCCCCATCCCCCAATCCAGACGCAGACCGATCATCACCAGCTGCGTTTCCGCTCCCTGTACTTGCACGAGGATGCATGTAGGTGAGGCATTTACAGTCTGCCTTGGCCGCTTCGAGACGCAGGCTACTACTGCTTGGAAACACCACCACACCTCCTCTCTTCATGCACCTAGCCCGACTCGCGTTCTTCGTTCATGCGTGCAATGGCCACGCTCTGCGTTGGGTCCACACTCTCTCTCCATCTTTTTGAGATTGTCTTCCACATCAGAAGTCATCCGCCGGCGAGCGGTCGGAGTGTATAGTTTGGAGCCGTTGTGGCCAGGATCTCACCGACATTGTTGCAACGACTTTCTCAAACGCCCAGCCGTCAGCTGCTAGTGCTTTGCATGGGTGTGAGTTCCTTGTGATATGTTGTCACTTGTCAGCAGCTCTACGCTTTCGTCTGCTTGCCCGGAAGCAACGCGGAGAAGAACACTGGTACGCCTACACCTAGGCGCGACACAACGTTGACGCATCTCGAGTCTCGATTCTCGAAGCCTTTTGGAGTGACTCTGCGATCCAAATCCTTACCTTTCTTGGTTTGACAATGCGGGCTTTTTGGTGAAGCACCGAACGGCCAAATCTACTCCGCGATCCTTGCCGAGTAAATACGAAGCACACGATGTTTGGAAAGGTAAGCAGATTGACGGGCGGTGGTGATTGGTCACTTGACATCCGTTCACCGAACGCTTCTCCAATTCTACACATTCGTCTGCTGCGGGAAGCAAGAGATCACATCTCTCGTTCAAAAATGGCCAGCATCACAAGCGGCGACCTTCCACAACGGCAACACGGCAGGTGGACCTGCCGCTGTCACCCACATGCAGCGCGGGGAAGTGAAGTACATCGTCGCTCGAAGTACATTGCTTCTTGTAGCTCATTCAAGCTTCGGCGTAGCATGCACAGCAGAGGTACGTATATGTCGTTCGTCTCGAGGGGACGCGCGCTCGTGCAGGTACTTGCGCAGGTCAAGTACTCCTCAAGTGGGATCGGGCGTAAGCTTATCGCTGTGCAGCTGTCGTTCGCAGACCACGCGGGGAAGTGGTCGTCGTTGTGCAAGTACTCTCGCCCTTCGCACCGGCAGTTGCAGATTGCGTGAAGAGCGTACAGCGTCTGCTGAGATGCAGAGTATTCGCCGACGTTGTGCTTTCGCATGACTTGCAGCAGTGCGACTGCTTGTCCGTCGTTCGACAGAGCAACGAGAGACGGCGTCTCGCTGGTCGAAAAGCAGAGTTATGCGCTTGTATTTTCCACTCCCAATATCCAGATCCGGCCTAATAGCTTCTGGCGATGCTGACTTTCAACCCAGCACGATTTCGATTGCGACTTCATCACCAAACAAGATCTCAGTGAACAAGGGGCACATCACAGCCATCAAGCACGGCTTCCACGGACCTAGAATTGCGCAGTGATCACAAGAAGACAGCCAGCACAAACAATTTTCTTCTCGACCGGCTAATGATGGACAGCACATTGGTCGCCGGCTATCCGCCACAGGCGAGATTGCCGCCCAGTCGCGATGTCGGCTCAAAGGCCAGCGAAATCCGTGTGAAGAGGCGGGAAAATGGTACGCCCACGCCCTGTGACGATTGACGGATCTTGCTACTGCTGTGACTGTTTGCGGCCTCGATATGACTGTGTACGCCTAGGAGCAATCAAAAATCTGTTCAAGAACACTCCCTTTCCGCAAGCCTTCGCATGAGTCCGTTCTACCAATCCGTCTCGACTCAACATGTATGAGAACCATGAGCAAGACGATGTTGAAAAAGCAGAGCTGGATACGAGGAGGAACACGCTGAGCACCATCAGCTCCTCCGATTCTCAACACGATGAGGTCGATGTAGACGCCATTCAACGGAGCACAAGTCGAACAGAACCAACGGAAAAATCAACACGACCTTCTTCCGAACTCAGACGGACGGCTAGCAATGTCCTCAGCCGAGTCGCCTCACGCATCACGACCCGCTCCATCACCAATCCACCACCTCCTCCCAATGGCGGCCTCCATGCTTGGACGCAAGTCGCATGCGGTGGTCTAGTCATCATGTGTACTTGGGGTTGGGTCAATAGTTACGGAACATTCCAGAGCTACTACATCCGTGAACTGGGACTCTCCTCTTCGACCGTGTCCTGGATAGGGTCTATTCAGAACTTCTTGACTTTCGTGATTGGCGCCTTCTCGGGTCGACTCCTCGACGCGGGATGGTTCGTTCCATGCTTCGCCGTGGGCAGTCTGATACAAGTGCTCGGGATCTTCTGCATGTCTTTGTCGACGAAGTACTGGCAGCTCTTGTTGACGCAAGGCATCATGACTGGCATTGGAGGTGGCATCATCTTCACGCCAACGATGGGATTAATAGGAAGTTACTTCTCGACGAGACGAGCGCTGGCTGTCGGTTGTGGTAAGCATGGCGAGCTCACTTCGGTCTTCGACCCCAATACTGACACCCATCACAGCAACGCTCGGCAACAGCATAGGAGGCATGATCTACCCCGTCCTCGTCCAACAACTCCTCCCCAAAGTCGGCTTCGCCTGGACGGCCCGCGTCCTGGGTTTCGTCAACCTCGCATGCCTAGGCCTCGCACTGGTGTACCTGCGACCACGGCTACCACCGCGCAAGTCCGGACCCATGGTCGACCTCTCCGCCTTCCACGAACCGACCTACGCCCTCCTCGTCGCCGGCCTCTTCATGTTCATGTGGCCCAACTACTACACCTTCTACAACATCACCGCCTACGGCACACAACGTCTCTCCCTCCCCTTCACCTCCGCCACGACCCTCACCATCGTCCTCAACGGCGTCGGTCTCCCTTTCCGCATCATCCCTCCTCTCTGCGCTGACCGCTTCGGACAGTTCAACGTCGTCGTCCCAATCTTGGCTTGCTTCGCCATTGTGCAATTCACCTGGCTGGCCGTGACCACGATACCAGGCCTCTATGCTTTCACCACCTTCTACGGCATTGCATCCGCGAGTTTTCAGTGTTTGATACCCAGTACCATGGCGAGTATAACACCGGAGATGAACCGATTCGGTACGAGACTAGGAATGATGTTCAGTACGGTTTCGATCGCGGCGTTGACGGGACCGCCGCTGGGAGGGGCGATTCAAGGCGCGATGGGCGGAAGGTGGTGGGGAGCGCAGACTTGGGCGGGCGTGGGGTTAGCGATGTGTTTTGCGCTGATGTTGGGTGCGAGGGTGAGCAAGGCGGGGTGGAAGTTGGGACCGCATTGTTGATGGTCTGAGTAAATGAACGACAGGGGGAAAGTTCACAGATTATAGATAGACTGGCATTGAAAGGGGCGCTTACATTGGGCATCCAGCGGGAATATCGGAGCATTTTTGCAGGCATAACGGAGCGTGGCATTTCTCGACCGAGTTTAGCACACAGTCATGTATGTACTCGATACGTGATCATCTATAAGTTTCGCGACCTCTCTGCGAGCATGAAAGGCGGTCTTTGCCCTCGAAGCTCCCACTCTCCCGTGCCTCCACCCTCTAGATCGGCTCATCCCTCGGCTCGATCAAAATCTCATTGACAGCCACGCAATCCGGCTGCTTCAACGCATAAACAATCGAGCCCGCAACATCGCTCGGATCCAGAACCTTCGCACCAGTCGGCGTGCCGAACTTCTCGAGCGCCTCCTGATCCGTCGAAATACCTAGCAGCTCCGTCTCCGTGTTACCGGGCTGGATGCTTGTCACCCGGAGTCCCTTGCCGGCCGTCTCAAGACGTACAGCTTGAAGCGTGAACTCGACAAAGGCCTTGGAGGCAGAGTAGACGCCCAAGCCGGGAAAGCATTTCCTCCCGGCGTCCGAGGAGATGGCAACGATGTGGCCGGTTCCACGCTCCAGCATCGAGGGCACGGCGTTCGACAGGCAGTTCAGCAGACCTTTGCAGTTGACATCGACTGTCCGCTCCCATTCTTCCGTCTGCGTGTTGGCCATCATCGTAAAGTACATGACGCCTGCACAGCTCACCAGGATGTCGACCGGACCGAGCTTGGCTTCCGTCTCACGGAACAGCGCGTCGACGTCTGACTTTTTTGTGACGTCCGTAGCGTGGATGAGGACTTTGCCTTCGCGCTGGGCGAGGCGGATCTTGAGGTCTTCGAGAGCTTTGACGCGACGAGCGGCGAGGACCAGGTGACATCCTTCCCGGGCGAGAGCCGTGGCTACAGCTGCGCCAATGCCAGATGATGCACCGGTGATGACGGCGACACGTCCCTCCAGCATACTGCGGCGGATGCCGCTCGGAAGTAGAGGTGCACCGCCGGGAGCAGAGTGTCGTGTTGGCGGGTGTGGCAGCCAGCCACGAGCGAACCAATGGCGGGAATACGTCTCCAGCAGCTGTTCGTCGACCTTGGGTCGCTCGACCACGGCGCGGTACGGACGAGTTTGAGCATTGTTGAGCACAACGATGTCGCGGAGGAATTCGACGCTCGGCATACCCGAGCGAAGAATGTCCACTGGCGCTGCGCCCTCGCCTCCCTTGACGGAACCACGCTTTTCGGTCCACATGGTCACCCACTCGTCGAAGGGAAGTGGCTCAGTTGGGTAGCCTAGTTCGCCGAAGTGCTTGAAAACCTGACTGGCATCGATAGGGTTTGGGTCGCCGAGGTGGAAGACCAGCTGCTTGGCGTGTGCCTGGTCTCCGAGATGGACGATGGCTCTGGAAACGAAGTCGACGGGTGTCATCTCCGCCCGCCAGCCTTCTACATCGGGGTGGTAGCCGAGGCGAATCGACTCCACGAAGAGTGCAGTAAGCAGATCCCAGGCGTTGGCAGCACCGGTTGTGCTGTGACCGCTAATGGTTCCTGCTCGAAGAATCCTTACGGGCAGTCCTCGCCGTCCAGCTTCCAGAACCAGCTGCTCGGCCGCCCATTTGCTCTGACCGTATCCGTCGGGGATCTTTTCAGGCACAGCATCAACGTACAGCATCGAGTCCTCGGGCCAGCCATTTCCAGATGGTGAGTGGGGAAGCACTCCGTTCGTGCTTACATACAGGAGGGACGCATTGCCCTTGCAAGCCAGTCGGAGAATCTCCCTCGTGCCTTCCACGTTCGCAGCGCGTAAAGCGGCATATGGATAGACGAGGTTGACAGAAGCGGCCGCATGCACGATGACCTGCACCTGAGACGAAAGATCGTCGAACACGTCCTGACTGAGGCCGAAACGCTTGCGGTTCAAGTCAGCGGGCAGGACCTGTACACGTTCCATGATCGAATCGTGCCAAAGTCCGAAGCCGATCAGGTTCCGTCTCATCGCAGCCACAGCTCGCGGTTCGTCCTCTTTTGAAGGGTCGGGTGACCGTACAATGCATATAATCTTCGCGGATGTTGCAAGCAGAAGATCATTGAGCAGGAAAGCACCCAAAAACCCAGTCACGCCGGTCAAAAGAACAGTCTTCGCCTCCTTGAGCGCACAGACCTTCGCTCCTGAGGGTTCAATGTCGCGGTCCAGTGTGGTGTCTCTTCGCAAAGCGGCCGGCAGGTCAGATTGTACGGCAGCGATTTGACCATCCCTTACTTCACGGACAGTGAGGAGGTGGCTTTGAAGGGTAGCAGGCGATGCGAGGCGGCCGACAGGGATCCGGAAACCAAACTTCCTCGACAGCTTGCCAGCCAGATCCGCCAGAGAAAGAGAGTGACCACCCAGGTCGAAAAAGCCGTGCTCTGGCTTGAAAGCGCTCTTGGGCTTATCCAGGACCGCTGCCCATACTTCGGCGACATCGCTGATGCCAATAGGATCTTGCTTCGCTGGGGACTCAGCTCGGGACTTCGATGGCACGGGCTTTGGGAGGGCTTTGAAATCTGCTTTGCCAGATACAGGATGTGTTGCTGTAGTATGTCAGTCGAAATCTCCGAGAATGTGGAATCGCTGGGCCTTGGACTCACGTATCGAATCCACCTCCATCCAGATCGTGGGAAGCATGTACTGCGCCAGTAATGGCGAGATGACTTTTCTCGCCTCCGGACTGTGTCCGTCTCTGTCGATCTCAACGACTGGTCTGCTGCTGGCGTCCAAGTCCCTTACGATGTACGCCACTAATTGACGATCCAGTCCGTCGCCGACCGAGGTCACAACACATTTTTTGACGGCCAAGTTATCTTCGACCACGCGCTCGACCTTCGCGGGTACGACCGAGTAACCGCGGAGCTTGATCATGCCTGCGATACGGCCGCTGATTTCCAGAAGACCCGAGGGAAGAAGTGTGGCGAGATCTCCTGTTCGGTACATTCTACTCTCGCCCTCTGGAGAGAATCTGTCTGGAAGGAATACCTCTGCGGTCACTTCGGGACGGTTGAGGTACCCTCGAGCAAGCATCGGACCGCCGACAAACAGTTCGCCGGTCACACCAGCTTCCACTTCTTTGCCCTCTTCATCCAAGATGTGGATGTGCTGAGGCTCCAAAGGTCTGCCAACCGGAGCATTGGTAGGCACATTATCACCGAACTCAGCGAGCATCTCTCCAATATCTCCGCATGCAACCTCGTGGGTTTCACACGCACTGTAACAATTCAGCAGTCTGGTTTTTGGCAAGGCTTTCAAAGCCGCGCGAGCAAGATCTGAGGTCACCACTTCTCCGTTCAACCACAGCGTCTTCAATTCTGATAGTCGGGAGCCGAGATCTGGGTATCGTGCCAACACTGTCGCGAGAAGAGTCGGGGTCATCAGAGTTTCGGTAACGTGCTTCGACTTGAGCAGATCGACCAGCGATGGTGGATCGTAGCTCGTCTCGTCGGGGACTGTAATGACTGTAGCGCCGCGCAGCAGCGGCCGGATGATCTCCCAGACGAAGAAGACATTGCAAGCAACACGATCGCCAGTAGAGACGTCGGAAATGCCAAACCGAAGATTGTAGGATAGGACGGCAGCCCGATGAGGGTTGGCGATACCCTTTGGTTTGCCCGTGGTGCCCGAAGAATACGCAACGAAACACAGTCGGTCCAGATCGCCGTCATCGCTGTGCCCGTTGGTCCCATTCGTCGAAGATGTAGCCGCAGGTTTCGTGGAGTCGGTCTTTCCGTTTGTATGGCTCTCTCCGCCGTTGACCGCATCTTTCACAACGCTCTTCACCCTTGAAACCAGACCTTCGCTTGCTCGCTCTTCCTCGTCAACCTTGATTATCGAGATGCCCTTCTTGATCTTGCCAGCTTCTGCAGAATTTGTGACCACCACCACCGGTCTCGCATCGTCGATTGCGTCGGCCAGCAAATCTGGCGGATAGGCGAGCTCTAGAACAAGAAAGGCTCCTCCTGCTTCCAGAGCTGCAAGACATGCAATGACATAGTCTGCGCTTCGAGGAAGCAGAACACCGACTTGGGCATCGCGAACCACGCCCAGCTGTTGTAATCGATTCGCAAGGTCGTTCACTTTGCTACCAAGCTCGGCGTATGTATATGTGGTGTTTTCGTCTTCCAGTGCTACTGCATTCGGTGTTGCAGAAACTTGTGCGCGGAATAACGCTGCCAAGTCTTTTGTGGTATCGAGCTTTGACATCTTGAATGTACTCCGGTCTGGATGAGTTGGGATTTCGGATATTTCGAAGGTCGACGCTTTCGATGAGCTGTGGGGTAGAATTGCGTAGAATTGCGTGACAGCTTGAAACACTCTTTTCGCCGTGTCGCTACCGACGTCGAGCTCCGCCCTGCGGTAATCGGCAATTGAAGGAGGACCGTAAGCAGCTTCCAAGGGTAGAAGATCAACAGCACTCGCCTCAACTCAAAGATGAGCAACCAAGCAGAGATCTGCTGGGAATTGGCAGCATGATGTAGTTATTATACTTGCCAACATACACCTTTGCAAGTCTCACCCAGATCGTGGCGCGCGAGGGGCACTAACACAGCTAAAAGGACCGAGCTCCTCCAGTGAAAAGGTTCACCTCGCACGGCGTGGGCAACATCGTCCGCGTTGAAACTCATCACTCCGGGCGTGGTACTGCTTTGCGTGCTCCGACCCTGTCCGTGGGACATCTCATTCGTGGTGTCCCGCGTAGATTGCATTCTCGAGGTACCGCCGCCGGAGGTAGCGAGAGCAAAGTCCCGCGGGTCCCATTCGTTGCAAATGGCGTGACCGTTTTCTATGTGAACTTGCTGAACTTTGTCCAATAGCTGGCAACATGGACATCCATTCTCCTGGGTAGGATGTACTATTCGGTCAGACCCGCATGCGCCTCACCAAGGGCGGTGATGGTTTCCTTGCTCATCGCGATGCTGTACCCACTCTCGGGTTATCGCCCAGATTGATCGGCTCTCCACGCGTGGTCGGCATGGGCGAGCGATGCCCGTACGCAGCTAGTGGACTGGAAGGCCGGGCCATGGCGTGGATGGCCCCATGGGAGAGCAACGTGAAGCGTGCCGAGTTTCGGCGAGAACAGATGAGAGCGGTGGTGAAACTTGTTGGTGGTTGAGAAACTTGAGATGGAATCGGGACCGTCCCGCCGTCGGCTTGAAGATCGGATAAGGTTTTTGACGGTCTCGGAGTGACGTCGAATGTTGTCAGTCGCGACTCCGTACGCGAAGGTCTCATTAATAACCGAAGGTCGAGTTCAGTGTATTGTCCGAACACGTCAAAACTTCATCATGAACGAATACGAGACGCGACGATTGGAGAAGATCAAGAAGAATCAAGCCCTGCTCGCCGAACTCGATATTAAGCAGATACCGGCGAAGCAACCAAGGAGCGGTAGAACTAATGGCAAACCACTTCCGAAGAGACGAAAGCTAGAGAGTGCGCCTTCGCGGATATCAGCACGAATAGCTGCTGCGCCGCCGAAGGCAAGCTACAACGAAGATGCCATATCGACACCAGTGCCGTTGCCTCGATCTGTCCCGAAGAAGGGCGCAAAGGCCACACAAGTACCGAATCAAGCAGCGGAGACTGAAAGCAGCATACCAACCAAGGACATTGAAGAGATCCAAGCAGGATGGACGACTTGGAAGCCGACCGAATCGCATCCCACGAGAGATGAGAACCACGTCTTCCACTTCGAGTCGCATCCCATGTTTACGCCCAACAAGTCCCCCGAAGAAATGATACGAGAGGGCTGCTTTGGAGGCTCATACTATCGACCTTTGCGATCTCGCAAGCTGGGACTCACCGTCCAAGATGACTGGCAAGACGATCTTCCAGCATCATGGATCGAAGGACTCGCCGTTAGCACATTCCTGACCAACCCGGAATACGACCCCACCATCAACAAATTCAAGGTCTCGTGCGGACAAAGCATTGAAGAATGGGAAGCCGCAGGCTGGATCAGCCACGAGCACGATGTCCGAGGTTGGTTTCAGTGGTATATTCGATTCTTTCGAGGGCGACGGTGTGAGGACGATGACCGGCAGGTGAGTCGGTGGAAGAAATGCGTGGGAGAGACGGGGAGATGGCGCAGGATGTTGTTGAAGAAGTATATGCAGTCGGGAGTGCGGGAGGTGTTCGATGATGGTGCTGATGAGGATGCGCCGGAAGTGAGTCCAGTGATGCATCAGGTAAGCTCGCAAGGAGATGAGGCCTGCAATAGAGTCCTCGTCGGCCCTGTCTCTAAGCATGGCTAACCCTTCAATTCAGACCTGCTCGCAATGGGCGTTCGAAGTGAGGCAAGAGCATCTGGATGCGTATTGGGCGTCGGGTGGGAGATGAGGGCATGAGGTAGTCCTGGGCTCTCTCAATGCATACCTCGCATATTCTGCGCACGCCTTGAACGAGGTGCACGAGTCTTAGCAATGTTGATCAACGTCGAAGAAGACGCCACATGTGTGGCTGATGAATCTTTTCTTCGCCACACGTGAAAAGTGCTCCACATTCAACGTCGAGCATCTCTTCAATGCCCTCTTCTGTACATTACACATCATATACATCGTACTGTACAATATGGCCGCCTCTTTCACTCGCAGTGCGTTCCGCACATCTTTCCAAACAACCAATACCTCTTTCGCAAGCAGGCAGGCCTCGCCCATCTTCCGTAGATACCTCGCCACACCTGCAGAGCAGCCACGTCTGCGCCTTGGATCTGAGGCTCCAAACTTCCAGGCGAAGACCACGCAAGGAGACATTGACTTCCATCAATGGCTTGGTGGAAAGTGAGTGTCGCCCGCCATCGCGTGTAGATGAATCATAAGCTGACTGCAGACAGATGGGCCATCCTCTTCTCACACCCAGCGGACTTCACTCCGGTCTGCACCACCGAGCTAGGCGCCTTCTCGAAGTTGAAGGATGAATTCGAGAAGCGTGATGTGAAGATGATCGGCCTAGTCGGTACCGTCGCAAGTCCACTTGCAAATTCTGACACTAACGCCATCTGCAGAGCGCCAACGACTTGGGCAGCCATGGTCGCTGGATTGAGGACATCAACGAGATCTCCAAGACCAAGCTCTCATTTCCCATCATCGCTGATGCCGACCGCAAGGTAGCGTTCCAATATGATATGGTGGATCAGCAGGACCTCGACAACATCGACGAGAAGGGCATTGCCTTCACCATCCGCTCCGTCTTTGTGATTGACCCGAACAGGAAGATCCGCCTAACGATGATGTATCCTGCTTCAACGGGTAAGTCTCTGCAAGGCTTGCGGCGCCCAAGACTGTCTCGGCGCTCCGCAGGTTGAAGTCTGTATCGCTGTGTTATCTGAAACCGCTGACCCTTATAACACTTGGTGTTCAGGCCGCAACACGACCGAGGTTCTCCGCGTCATTGACAGTCTCCAGACTGGTGACAAGAAAGGCGTGACGACTCCGATCGATTGGAAGGTCGGCGAGGATGTCATCGTGCCGCCGTCGGTGTCCACAGAGGCTGCCAAGAAGAAATTTGGCGAGGTGAGGGAGGTCAAGCCGTACTTGCGGTACACCAAGATCTGATTGGACTGATGGCGCCATGTCTGCACTAGAGTGCATGAGTGCATGTCTGCGTCTTCCCGGATCCGCTTGTCAGAGGTGGATAGTTACGACACGTTCTGCGGTCGGCCGTTGAGTAGTAATCGCATTTCCCAGATCATGATTCAACTTTTCCCACAGCATCGTTGAGCGCAGCTTTACCCTCGGTCAAGTTTTGCACCGGTCCGGGCTTGGTTTGGACGAGGGTTTCCCAAAAGGCAGACTGCAGACCATCAGGCAGGATGTCGTCGTGAATTTGAAGGTCGCCCTTGAGCGTGGCAGAGACGCCCTGTGCCCACTTGAGCCCGATGTGCTTCGAGATGTATTCCAACCGTCCGATGATCCACAGAGCCTGGGTTATCGCCGCGTTCGAAGAGTCGGAAGGCGTCATCGGAGTGCCGTTGACGACACTCGCCCACGCTTGGAGATCGATTCTTTCAAGCGCACATGTTCCTAAGTCAATGTCAGTGAGTGCCAATACAACAAGCTGATCTAACAGGTCTGCACGCACCAGCAAAGAACAATGGCCATATTGCTCCATATGCCGAAGTGATGATACAAGGTGATGTGACAGCCGGGGCTCCGTGTCCGAGCAAAGTCGGCACGGATCTGCAGACATCGTCCGTCATCTGTCGCCGCACCGATTTGAGATATGCCATCTGCTCAATCATCTGCTCAGGTGGTAGGTCGAATCGTCGTACCAATGTTTCTTGATTTCGGGTGAGCATGATGCGGACGCTTCGATATGTGTTCCAGATTGAAGGCACTGATGGATGCGACCGGTAGCCGTGTACAACTCCATTCCAGACATGCGGCGAGTCGGGCACCTCGACGTCTGAGTAGCTCCATATCTGGCCTTCGGCCATGGTGTCGATGGACCACTGAACCATTCTCATCTCAAGCCTTATAACCTCAGCAATGGCGTCCTGGTCGGAGATGGTCTGTGTGCGCATCTGGTACCTGGGGAAAGTTAGGTCGCTGCTTGGGATGGAGGGAATTGTTGGACAAACTTCAGAGTCGCGAAGTCGACACATATAGCCGATAGACGGTCTGCTGGGGCGGCGACGACCGCCTCTGGAGAGTTATTGAGAACTTCCTCCCACTCTCGCAGGATGGGCGGTGGGGGAAGATCGTCCCACATGCACGATATCAACTGGACATCAGATGTTAGCGATCATTACGCGCTTCATTGTGCCCGCGGAGCTAGAACTCACAATCTGCGCTCGAGTCTCGCGAAAAAGCATGCTAGTCATTGTTAGTACTGTGGTATTGGTATCGCGTGCAGTGATGCTCACCGGCCAGTTAGCGTTTCGAATTGGTTTCCACCTCGTATTTTCAGCAACTCCGAGGCGCCAGAGGTATGAGCTTTCCAAGACTGTATGGACTCGCGGCTATCGCAAGTGAGGTTTTCGTAGAGGCCGAGAAGTGTTACGGCCACCAGACTTTGATCCGTCTTGCAATGCTTCGGGTCTCGCAGCGCGGCGTTCAACATTCCCAACGCTTTTGCATACAACACTCTGGACCGTACAAGACCAGAGCCAAAACCTTTGACATTGTCGAGAGCAGCCATGCCGCAAGCGCGCAACCCCAGATCGAGGACTGGCTGCATCTGCCGCCCATGTGAGCCATCCAAGACAAAGTTCCAGTGGCCGGTAGGTGAAGTGAATTGTGAGAAGAAGTAGTTGGTGGCAACGTCGTCTATCGAAGGCTTGATGCTATGCGGAATCGTAGCAACCTTCGTGTCCGTCACCTCATCATCATCACCATCATCGTAGTCCTCGATGCCGAGATTGTTGAAGGGGACCAGATCCTGGTTGTCGCTGCTCACCAGAAACTTGACGTCTTCGTCGGATGGTGAGCGATCTCGAAACGATGAAGTCGGAGTCACTGTGAGTTTGGCCGCAGAACTGCTTGAGGATTTTGTTGATACCGGCGACGGTCGACTCTTCGCTCGGTTCGCTTTTAATCTGACGGCCTCACTTTCGTCCTGGATCTGGAGCTGACTCGTATCTCTGTAGCCCGAACAGGTCTTTTTCAGCTTCACACATCGTGAACACGCCGGCTGTTCCAGATCGCAGCGCTTTTTGGCCTTGCGACAGTTTTCACAACCAGCGGAAGGCTGTGCGACGCAGCGTCAGCGTCCAGGTCGAGGTGGCAATGCATGTCGTGTGAGTCTGCTCAAGTCACGTACCTTGCCTCGATAGACCATCTGAGGAGCGGAGACTGTATGACGGTTGTACTCGTATTTTCGACAGCACCTTTCTTGGGTTGGGAGATCGCCGGAGAGTGGACACACCGGCAGGCGACAAGGTGCCGAAAGCCCTCGAAATCGACCGCGGTGGCCAGTCCGGTGCTGGAGGAACTGATCAAGGCGAGCAGCCTCCGCAGCCTGTGGGATAGTGGAGAAGCCCTTACACTGATTGATACGACAACAACAATATGTTCTTGAGAAGGAGGCCGGGCCGCATGATTAATCACATGCACAAAGTCAGCATCGGTTCGTCAGCTCAGCCGAAGGATCCGGCCCAGAGTCCGGTCGGGTTCTTAGATGTCTTGACTCTTGCGGGATATTGAATGCAAGCAATTATCGGAATAGTCGGGTCAAGCATCGCAGAATTCTGCTGATCAGGTCGTTCCATGATGACCATAACAACAACGCGAGCACCTCCACTGTTTCCTGGAGCAATTTCGGCGAGCGGTGATTGCCTACAAGGATAATGCGTTTGAGTTTAAAGACGTCTCTTAGATATCCGTGTGATGCCTCAGGCCGGCACAGTCACAACATCTGGCAAACTCCGGTCAGCACTTTTGGCAAATCTTTTGGCGAGAGCTTGGCACCCAAGCGCACTTTCCCTGAGAGATCTCAAAACTTCGCTGGACGACGACAAGCCAGGACGGCCATACCGAATCAACCGCCGACCACCGCCCACCAACCGACAAAATGTGCGTAAACGATATGGAAGGATGAGCGTGGAATTGGCTGGACCTTGATACCGACGCCGCCACGAGCACATAGTCTGGAAAAAGGGCCACCAGCGCATCAATCTTCAAATCCCACAACTCTTCAGCATTGGCTGACAATTTCCACAGGGGTGCCCACAAGTATCTCGAGGAGCTTCAAAAGAAGAAGCAGAGCGATGTCATGCGCTTCTTGCTCCGCGTGCGCTGCTGGGAGGTACGACAAATCGATCCATGAGCGACATAAAGCACCCACGTGCTTGTGTCTTGAGCGTATTCGTTGAACATTGCTGAGAGTACATCAATTTAGCTCCGCCAACTGAACGTTGTTCACCGCGCCTCTCGCCCATCTCGCCCGGACAAGGCCCGCCGCCTGGGATACAAGGCCAAGCAGGGCTATGTCATCTACCGCGTTCGCGTTCGCCGTGGAGGTCGCAAGCGGCCAGTGCCCAAGGGTGCCACCTACGGTATGCCGAGAACAACAAGAGCGAGGATGGCAGAAGCAATGGACCACTGACAACACCCACAGGCAAGCCCACCAACCAGGGTGTGAACCAGCTCAAGTACCAGCGCTCTCTCAAGGCCACCGCCGAGGAGCGTGTCGGTCGCCGCTGCGCCAACTTGCGTGTCCTGAACAGCTACTGGATCAACCAGGACTCCACCTACAAGTACTACGAGGTCATCCTCGTCGACCCACAGCACAAGGCTATCCGCCGCGATGCCCGCATCAACTGGATTGTGAACCCAGTGCACAAGCACCGTGAGATGCGTGGTCTCACTGCCACCGGCAAGAAGAGCAGAGGTCTCAACAAGGGTCACCGCTACAACAACACCAAGGCCGGCCGCAGACACACCTGGAAGAGGCAGAACACCCTTTCGCTCTGGCGCTACAGGTAGAGGGTTGGCTGAGTTGGGAGCGTTTCTGGTGCTGGCAGCACTGCTGCATGGTCTGTTTGCAGGAGTTGCAGGGAACTGGGAGCGACGTCTCGAGAAGGAAAAGGCGATCCGCGTTGGCGTTTGCAGGCGGGATAGTCTGCTGTGGAACGCACAAAATGAAAGCACTTCAAAACCATTGCCTCTTCCTTGAGATGTGCCCGTAGCAAATGACGAGTATGTGCATGATGTGAAGTTGAAAGGGCGTGTGCTGGTATCTTGGAGTATGAAGAGGATCCTCGGTGATCCATCGTGCTGACAACTCCGGCCGCTCATTTTGGCACCTGAGAGAGCTAGTGACCGTGAATGGCGAGGTCTCGTATTCAACCCCACGAACATGACTCTGCGGGAATTGTCTGACCACGTTGACCGTGTTTCTTGTTGGCAGATCATCTGCCATTGCTGTTACTTGGAACCGCCGTAGCTTCCGACGCCCATCCTTTGCACTTGCTGCTCAACCCAACATCAGCCCAATGCGAAAGTGAGGACCGCAAAGGTCGACACGCAATCACCTCGTGATACATTGCCTCTCAAGGCGTCCAGCACTCACAGCCAGGACCTGAACACTTCCGCTGAAGTGAGGAATTCAATGAACTCCTCCGAATCTGCCTGATGCCTTCGTCATCATGGTCTTCGAGATTGCTTCCTAGTGGCAGCGCCAGCAGCAACACCACTCCGCCCCGCGCGGGCTCCAGTAGTCATCCCCGCGACAAAGCATTGCCAGCTCGACCATCGCCAGCCGAATATACCGATCCGCCGACGTTGAACCCCGATCGACTCGTCCCGCTGCCTTCAAGACCCCGTGCGCCATCGGCTCGACAGCATGCTCACAACCGGTCTGCGAGCAATCCGCTGCCAAAGATATTCGGGAGGAAGAAGAGCGCTAACTTTAACGATACGGACGTTCCATTGGATGACAGCCTGATTCCGGTTGCTGGCAATGGAGGCGAGCCTACCGTCCCAAGGACAATATCGGGAAAGAAGGGAAAGCAGAGCGAGGATGGCAAGACAACGAGGAAGTGCATGTGCTGTGATAGCAAGGTGAATGTGCCCAAGGAGCTCCCCAGGTTCAGATGTCTCTGCTGTCTGACGATCAACGATCTGAGACCGGTGGAGGAGCAGTTGGAGGATGACAAGGGAAGATCTCTGAACAAAAGAGCCGACAGTTTGCCTGGGGACGTTCTGAATGGGCGACGCCCACCAATATCTCTCGATCGCACTGTTTCAATCATCGAGCGATGCGTGGTCACATATTTGGAAGAACGCTGCCAACACGAGCGCGGTGCTGCTCTGGAAGTCAAGCCTGACCGACCAGCGCTTGATGTGTTTGGGCCCGGAGCTCACTCATCACCGCAACGTATTCGATCTCGCGAGAATCACCGCGATGGCAGACGCCAGAACAGTTCTCCAGGTATGCCTTCTCCGATTGGCAACGCCCACAAGGAAACTGGGCCACTCTCATCCAGTGCAACAATCCGTGACTTTGCCGACTTTGAGCTGTTTGCAGGCACCCGGATGGAGACACCTCCCCTTGACGCTCCCGAAAGCTCAAGGTCTCCTCGAAAGCCTATGCCGACGCCTTCAAGGCCGACAAGACAGGCGCCTCCACCACCTATAGGCATAGCTGGTCGAAGACCTTCGCTACCTTCGTCCAGGCGACCTCCTACCGCTGCACCTCACTCGCCGCTACCTGCGCCTAGTCCGAAGCATGTTTCCGAAGGCATGGACCACACAGATCGCTCAGATCGGGCCAAGTTGATATTCAAGCCGCTCGAGGATTACATTGTATCCAGCTTTGGAGACTTTCGATGTCTGAACGCATCGTTTAGCACCATTCGTCCCGCGATGGCGGGTAGAACTCGCAGCGAAAGCAACATTTCAACGCCGCCACCTGAGCCCGAGGCAGACTATGTACTCAGTCCCATGGATGGTCTATCAGGCATGGACGCGAAGACTTTACTCATCGGCGATATTGGCGAGAATGGGACTTGGTGGACAGGGAAATCGGATCGCAATCGAAACGACAAGTCCTTGAAACGTAAAAAAGTCGGCGAGGGCTCCAAGAAGCCTGTGAGCTCCAGGTCGCCAAACTTGAACTGGGCGGAGCTCGACACATGGTATAGACTTATCCACTCGGCAGGCACAGATTGGCAGAAACAGGCGAAGCTGCTCAAGGCAGACAGTGTTGCATATTCCACGTCACCTCTGGAGGGACAGTCGAATGTACAGGATATCGAGGAGGATCTGGCAGATGCTCGGGAGCACGCCATCCGCACACTACTCAAGACGACGGAGAACTTGTTGAAGCGACCTTCCAGGCCTTTGAAAGAGCCAGAGGACTTGCGCTTTCTGCTGATCATACTAGCCAGCCCATCGCTCTACCCATCCAGATCTTCTCACCCACCGCCAAGATCGAGTGATAGGCGTCCACTTAAGCGCACAGCTTCTGACGAACCTTCAGGACGTCGGCAGGAGAGCGCCACGAAATCATCAGGACGGGAAGGAAGCCAGCACAATGGACTCCTGAAGCGAATATTTGGCTTGATAGCATGCTCGTCAGAGAACTGCCATCGCTATATGGTCGGCTGGTTGGCGAGATTTGACGAAGACCACTTGGTGAAGCTTATCGATCTGGTCGCAAGTTTCGTCACTTACAGGATCGGTCGCAGACCGGGTCGTCCTCGTGGCAAGGATACTGTCAATGACGGTGGTCTCATTCCTGATCTGTCCGGATCTACGATGAATACCTCTGCTCAGCTGCACTCTGCGATGGGACTTAGCGGGTCCGTCAAAAAGGGTCCAGAAGATCCCAATGCAGAACCGGATTGGTCCAACGATTGGCAGATCAAGGCGGCCGCCAAGGTGATGTCTTTGCTGTTCGCTGCGAACAACATATGGCAAGGTTCCCCTCGCAAAGGAGGACACTCCTCCAGCATGCCTCACGCCAAAGCACGCAGGAGTGGCCAGCTTCTGCCCACGTCCAGCTTTTACAACACTCTTCTCGATTATCAAGATCTCATCGCCGACTTTAAGATCTGGGAGACTCGACGAGACAAGTTTGCATTCTGTCAATACCCTCTCTTCCTTTCCATGGGCGCAAAGATCAAGATTTTGGAGCACGATGCCCGACGTCAAATGGAGATCAAAGCTCGCGAGGCATACTTTGATCAAGTCATTCGGCAAAGGGCAATCGATGGCCATTTCACCCTTCGCGTCCGACGAGAGTGCATGGTGGACGACAGTCTCCGACAGATCAGTGCCGCAGTCGGTGCTGGCCAGGAGGAGTTGAAAAAAGGCCTCCGTGTCCAATTCACTGGCGAGGAAGGCGTCGATGCCGGCGGGCCTCGGAAAGAATGGTTTCTCATGCTGGTCCGCGACATTTTCGATCCGAACCACGGCATGTTCGTCTACGACGAGGACTCGCAGACCTGCTATTTCAACGCCAATTCATTCGAAACGTCCGATCAATACTACCTCGTCGGCGCTCTCCTCGGTTTGGCCATCTACAACAGCACCATCCTGGACATCTCCCTCCCATCCTTCGCCTTCCGCAAACTCCTCGCCGCGGCACCCACCTCCTCCAATCCGTCCTCCAACATCACCTCACTAACTGGCACCAAAAACCAAATGACCTACACCCTCTCCGACCTCGCCGAATTCCGTCCCTCCCTCGCCTCGGGTCTCCAACAACTCCTCGACTTTGATGGAGACGTCGAGGCAACTTATTGCAGAGACTTTGTCGCTCCCATCGATCGCTACGGCAGCTTGACATATGTCCCTCTGATCCCCAACGGCGAGAACATTCCCGTCACGAATTCCAACCGCCACGACTTTGTCGACGCTTACGTCCGCTACCTCCTCGACACCGCCGTGGCCCGACAATTCGAACCCTTCAAACGCGGCTTCTTCACCGTCTGCGCGGGCAATGCTCTCTCCCTTTTCCGCGCCGAGGAAATCGAACTGCTCATCCGCGGGAGCGATGAGTCCCTCGACGTCGACTCCCTCCGTGCCGTGGCCGTTTACGAGAACTGGCGTCTGCCGAACCCACCTCATGCTCTCGTCGTCCGACCGGCAGAACACATCGACGTCATCCGTTGGTTCTGGGACGTCTTCCGCGATGCAACGCCGGAACGGCAGAGGATGTTGTTGACGTTCATCACGGGCACAGATCGGATTCCCGCTGTCGGAGCGACGAGTCTGGTATTGAGGATCATGGCGGGTGGAGATGGATGGGGTGGTGGGGGACGGGAGGAACGGGAACGATTCCCCGTGGCGAGGACGTGTTTCAACATGTTGGTGCTGTGGCGGTATGACAGTCGAGAGGTGTTGGAGGGGAAATTGTGGAGGGCTGTGGAGGAGAGTGAGGGGTTTGGATTGAAGTGATGTTCAGAAATGAATGGCGGCGTTTTTGGCAATGGCGTTGAAGGATGCGGATGTTGGGGAGTTGGAAGCATGGATTTTCGTGAGGGGATTCTTTTTTGACAGCGGAGCGGGGCTTGTGGTTGAGAGAGAGAGAGAGAGAGAGAGAGAGAAGGACTCAGCAGACCTAGAAGAATGGTATCTTTGCAACAAACTCCTTCCACTGATTTTGGCGCCATCCATGTGAAGATGGGATATCAATGATCCAATACGACAATTCCATCAACTCATATACAAGGTAACCCTCTCCTCCAAACCCCCCATTCCATCACCGTCACCTCCCATCTCCACTCCTCCCCACCCCACCCGCGTCAACAACTTTCTCCTCCCCTTCCTCCCCGGGTAAGAAAACTTCATGCCCACTTCCATTCCGCACCCTCAAGCTCGCCACACATCCCACCGCAGCGACCAATCCGACCAACCACCAGGCCATCCCGACGATCCCTCTCGCCGTCCACGTTCCATACCAATACCCCGCCAACACGGGGCCGAGCGTGCGAAACGTGGCGGAGCAGGCGTTGCCGATGCCGTGGATGGTGGCCAACACCGACGGGTGCGGGGAGGAGTTGTTCAGCAGGATGATGCTCGCGGGTAAGGCGAAGGTGCGGGCGGCGACTTGGAGGAAGACGACGCCCGCGATGCCCATCCATATCGGGATGCCGGACGCGGGACCAGGTGGAGGTGTGGACGACGGTAAGAGAGCGAGGTACGGGGCGAGAAAGTAGGCCATGGGGAAGAGGAATAAGCTCCCGCGAAAACATCGCATCAGACCGAAGCGCGCGTTGGCGTAGGGGTAGAGGAGGAACTGCAGCGCGACGCCGATGAAGCCGATGGTGGCCATGGCGAAGCCGATGGTGGGAGGAGGGAAAGCGAGGCCGGAGGAGAATTTGAAGAGGCCGCGCGGGTGGAGGGCATGAAGGTCGGTGTCGAGAAGAGGCTCGACTTTGGTGGATTCAGGGAGGTAGGCGCGGGGTGTGGCGAGGAAGAGGATCCAGAGGTTGGCAAAGGCGCCCATGTGGAAGTCGAAGATGGCGATGCTGAGGAGGGTCCAGAGGACGTTGGAGGTCCAGATGCGGCGGAAGGGGAGACGTTGAGGGGGAGGTCGAGCAAGTGGCTCGCCCGTGGTGGTCATGCGGTCCATTTCGACTTGAGAGCCGGAGAGCAGGCCTTGTCGTTGGGTCTCGTGGAGGCTTCGGTAGCCATGGGTGCGCAGTTGGGTGAACTGAGAGGATAGAGACCGGAAGATGTCCATGGGGTTGAACTCGGAGAGGTCCAGAGGTCGTTTCCCTTTCAGTGTCTCTTCCAGGCCGTAGTATACCAGCAGTGCCTCAGCAAACAGCAACACCGTGCTCATCAGGTTTGCGACGGCGTATGGGTATCTCTCCATCCAGATGATTCCCTCCGTTCCCCCCAATAGACTGTTCTTTCCGAAATATCCCGCCAGATTGACCACCGGATCGACCAGATATCCCGCCAACAATGGTCCAGCCACATTCGCAACGTTGAACGCCGCGGGCAGCAGCAGGAATGCTCTGGGATGCCATGGCTTGGGCGTGACCTCGGCGACCATTGTCCTCGCACTCCCGACCGTCCCATTGATCGCTCCACTCATCAATCGCCAAAACACGGCCCATCGATAACTCCTGCTGAACGCCAGTCCAATGCATCCGAATCCTGTTCCCACCAGTCCGATCATGAGGACGGACTTCCTCCCTAGCATGACATGATCTGCTGCGCGACCCCAGAGGATGGATGTGACGATCTGCGCGGCGGTGAAGGCGCCTTGAAGGACACCGGCCTGGTGGGATATCACCACTTCCGACAGATTTGGATCGAAGCTCTTCAATTGGTGGACCATGAAGGTCTGGAGGGCGGCCATCTGGAAGAAGTCGACGAAGCGGGAGAGGGCGAGGATGGCGAGTTGAGGTTTGTTGGGGAGGTTGGTCCATGTGGGAGTGGGTGGTTTGGGAGGAGATTCATGGTGGTGGTGTTGATTGTGAGAGGTGGTGGGTGCGTCGTCGGTGATGGGCGAGAGGGAGGAACGGTGGGGTTTCTGGTGGTGGTGTTGATGAGGGAGATGTCCGTTCTCCGCGGCCTCGGAATGCCAGTCGGGGACGGGCGTGGTGGTGTTCTTCTCGGAGGAGATGTGGTCGGGAAAGTAGGGATCAGCGGGGATTATACTGGAGGAGGGGTCGTCGATGCTGGAGTGACGAGGGATGATGCCGGATCGGGTGGTGGTGGAGGAGGGAGTGTTGTTGTTGTTGTGATTGTTGGTGGTGATGGTGGTGGTGATGGTGGTATGTCGAGAGGGAGTTCGGTGATGGGCCATGCGCTGGGACGACGAGTCGCGGGCAGAGGTCGACGTGGTTCGCCGATGGGACGCCATGTCTCGTTTCGACTCGGCTATACCGGTATGGTATGCAGTCCGGAGCTAAGGTAGCTTGAGGTACTCCGTACAGCTCCCCAAGTCCAACGTTCCACCTGCAATCCCAAGGAAAGGACCAAGATTTTCCTCGTTTGTGCCTGGTCGGACAGAAAGAACATGACAAGAACCGTGCCGATGACATAAGGTCAATGCATGCCAATGCCCGAGTGCGTTCATACGATCATGCTCGATATTGACATCTGTCCGTCTGGCCTTTATAGAGAGAGGGTTTGGGGGGCTGAACCAAGGTGCAGAGGTCGCCTTGCTAACCGAGCCAATCAGAGGCTACCGCGGCGTAATTGCGGCTCGGTAGTAAGCAGGCTCTGTAGCAAAGGCCCAAGCAACGTATACGTGTACTATATATATGTATGTATGCGTCTTAAGGGACGGTAGGCGGGTAAACTAAGCGTAAGGGCTAGTCTAGCGTAAATAAATAGGATAAAGTCTTACTAAGAAGCGTAAAATCCGGTTATTCCGCCCCTACGTATAGACCTCCTATATCTGTCCGTTACTAGCCTTTATAGAGAGAGGGTTTAGGGGGCTAAACTAAGGTATAGAGGTCGCCTTACTAACCGAGCTAATTAGAGGCTACCGTAGCGTAATTACGGCTCGGTAGTAAGTAGGCTCTATAGTAAAGGCCTAAGGGAGCGGAGCGAGAGTACCCTAAACCGTAGGTATAGGTATAGGAAGAAAGAAAGTTAAAGGAGTTCTTCGCGCTATAATTAGCCGAGCGTTTAAGGCTAGATTCGGCGTTTCTAGCGTCCGTACGAGTCGTTTACGCGAGTAATAGATATACGGTCGGCGTAATAGTACGAATACGCGTCTTATCTACGAAGGCTTAGAGGTTAACCGCCTTAGAAACGGTAGTTAAGGCGATATAACTACGACTTAGTAGAGGTATAATATAGCTTAAAGGCGTCTAATTTCTAGCGGCTAAGTAGCTAGATATTACTATCCGTTATCTCCGAGTCCTTTACTTACTATATAGCGCCTTTTCTAATCGAATGTCCGCTATAAAGCTTTACGTTATATCTAGCTCTTATAACCCCGTCGCGGATAAACCGGACTAAGGAGTCTCTTATAAAGTAACCCTATATTATAAAGAGAGGTTAGAGAGTATCCGTAGTTAGTACCGCGTTAAGTAGGGCTCTTATATATAATACCGGGTATGTCCTTATTCCGGTCGCGGCTATTACGATATTAATACCGCTATAATCGTAGTCGGTTTTAGAGCGCTTAAGTCGTAGTATTATAAAGGAGTAGTCTACTACTATTACGATATCCGATCGTATAACGTTCTACTAGGCCTACGCTAGTATATACTATACGCGGCCCTTATAGGTAATCTTACTAAGCCTAAGGAATCCGCCGAAGGCTATAGTAATAGTAGCGTTAAGGTTAAGGTCGGAGTCCGTTTATAGTAATATAACGATATACTATAGTATAGTTAGTATAATTAGAAGCCGTTCTTTCCTCGGTATAGCGTTAATTAATTTAGCTCCTTTAATTAGTTGTCGTATATAGTCGGAGTCGAACGCGGTAAGGTCCTTTATTACGACCCCTCGGTCGATATAGTAAGAGCGAATAGCTAATAGTACGACCTAAATAGATTCGCTCTTAATAACTCCGAAGGAAGGGCTTAGATATAGCGTACGATCTATAATAAACTAGTAGATTAGCGCTTATAATAGTAGCTATAGCGGAGAGTTATTTATACGCGTAAATAGCTCCTATTACCGGACCGCCGATACGTAAGACTCTCGTATCGTAGGCTTAAGCGCGTACTATAGTAGTATCGTATAGCTAATCGATAGGGCCTAAATCCGTTATAGCTATTCTACGGACGGTATAGCCGCGCTTATATTTAAGGCGGAGGAAGGTAGTACTACTAGTATAGGTATAAGTTAGTAATAGTTTTAATATCGAATCGTAATAGCGTATCGGCGAGGGCATTATCGGATAAGGACAACTATTAGGGCTCGGTACGTATGTTTCGTTCTACGTTCTAGAGTAGTATATTACGTAATAGGTAGTTTACTTCGCTACGGATACGGTGTTTTACTAATCTACCGTAGACTACTATATTATCGCCGTACGCTATTACGCGAGCGCTAGCCTATTACTCGCGCTAGCGTTAGAAGGATAACTAGACGGCTATTATCTCGGCGATATTAATATAGAGGGATTTAGTACGCGGCTAGGCGAATATATTACCCGCGTATACTATAGTCGTATCGTAGGGGTCGATATCGTCGCCGCCGCCCTCGATCTAATACGCGCCTATCCCGATATTAGAGGCGTTAGTAAATAGGTAGATTTACCGTAATATTAGTTCTATAATTATACGAGTACCGTTACTATATTATAGGGCCTTAAGCTACTATTTAAGGTCCTCGCGGACCGTACGTAGAAGTCGTTTCCGGCTACTATAGAAGGATACTATAAAAGCGAACGCGTCTACTAAGAACGCGCGACTATTATCGATAATACGGGCCGCCTATAATAGGCGGCCTAGTAGCTACTTAATCGCCTTATAAGACACCGCCTTATCGAGTAGTACTATACGTATTTGTTAGAGTATCTAGTACTACTTCTCGCTTAAGAGCGACGCTATTATCGTAGTTATATCTAGTATTATTCCGAGGACTTCTACTACTATACCCTATATATTCTTTTTCGTATTATACGGGATTCCGAGCTCTTATATTAACTATACCTATATTTAATATACCTTAGTCTCGGCTTCGGCTACCTTAATAACGAAGATAAAGTCGTCTAGGTAATAGTTTAGGCCGTTATTAAGGTAGCGTTCGAGGAGCTAGTAAAGAGCTTCTACGAATAGGTTAAATAGTACCGGCGCCGTTCGGAGGCTAAAGGGAAGGTAGTACTCTTCGTAGATACGTTACGGGTTCCCCTAAGAGAATACTAGTAGACGCCTCTACTCTAGAGCTACCGGTACGTTACGGAAGGCATCCTTAATATCCTTCTTAATAATTATATAGTTATAACCGGACTATACTACTCGCTATATTACGTCCTCGAAGGAGTCGTAAATAATGCCGCCGTAGGCCTTAGGAATAGTATCGTTTACTAAGAGCTTATTTAAGCGTAGATAAGATAAGTCGTATATTCTACGGAGGCTACCGTTATACTTTAGTACCTAGCCGAGTAGTAAGTATACCGCTATAAGGGTACGTTATATCCGGCCGATAGAGAGGTCTTCCGCGACCTTTCTATCGATGTCCTTAGGATCGGTAATCTAGTAGTTCTTAGTACGTCGGTCGGCTATATATTACTTACTACCGATCGAGGTACCGAAGTATAGGATATAAGCGATGTTACGCCGTAGGGCTAGATAAGGGTAGTCGCGTAGTATAAAGAACTATACTTTAGACTTTAGACCTTACAACGGTACGGTTAGGCTAGGTTAGGTTTATAAACCTAGAGTTAAAGTTTAGGTTCGGTTTTCTTAGGTTCTTCTAAAAGTTTAGGCTACCCCGTATTTCTAGGTTCTCCTAGAAAATAAAAAGAGTAAGTAGACTTTTTAAAGCTTCTTTAATTTGCCGGCTACTTCGCCGGCTACATTTTCTATATATATAGAATTAATATTTAAGAAGTATTTCTTAAGAAAAGCCTCGTTTTATAAGAATATAAAAAAACCTAGGTTAGGTTTTTTCTTAGGTTTCTCCTAATCCTAAAAAACCTAAACCTAGAAACTCTAAAAAAAACCTAACCGGCCCTATAACCGTTAGGTTTAAACCGCACCGTTATAAGGTAATATTATTACTTCTAGCTTTAGTAGTAAGACCTTCGTTAGTAGCCGTATATAATGCTCGTAAGGGTTAAATAGTAGTAGTATATTTAGGCGTATACTATCGCCTTCGATCCGTTTCTTATTTAGTATATAAAGGTATAGGATATCCTTATCTATACTTATCGTAGGCGTACTTATATCCGGCCTAGTAGGGCTCTTTAGAACCTTTAGTATTATAGTTCTTATAGATAATAAGTAACCTATCGCGTTTGTTACTATCTCGAAATAAATAGTCGCCGTCCGTAGTCTCAGAACGGCGGTATTTTATAGGTAGTACTACCGTAGCGCGTAATATTATCGCTACGTTATAGACGTACGTATTTAGGTAGCTATACTCGTAAATAGAGAGCTAGTTCTCGGGTTTACGAGCGCCTCTATTAACGATAAGTTCGTATAATCGGATCGTAAATCTACGAATAATAGACTTCTAGTCGTAGCTAATGTTTACTAGCTTAGCGATTAGGCCCTAGAAGCGGAGTATAGCGATAATTAGCGTCGGATTACCGGTACTATAGAAGGTAGCTATTACGTAGACGTAGTTTAAGAACCCTTTAAACTATACGTATAGGAAAGTATAGTCCTCGACCTTCGAGGTTATAGATAATAATAATAACGTCTTACCGCCGGTAATAAGTTTAAATACTTTATATTAGTCGTCTATTATAGTTAATAATTCCGTATATTAGCTAGCTTAGAGCCTATAGAGGTTAACCGGTTTAAAGGTATCTTTATATATCTCCTTAATATACTTTACCTCGATGTCGCCTAGGATATCGAGTAGGAGTTAATGCTCGAGAGGTAACTTACCGTCGTCTTCTAGCGGTATAGCCCCTCGAGTACGACTCCGGTCGCGTCCCTACGCTACTCGTAGAGCTTCTATTTCTAACTAGTATCTCTCCTCCGTTCTAAGGACTTCCTATTTACGCTACTTCCTCTTATAAACTATTTCGGCTAATTACTCTTATATAAGAAGAGCGTTCTACTATACCTATAAGGGTAATACGCCCTTCTCTATTACTACTATAATCGCTAGTAGGTCGAGGCTACTATTACTTTCGCTCGCGGAGCCGTATAAGGGGTTCCCGGAGTTTATAGTTCTTAGCCGTCCTAGTCTCCGTTTCTCCTTATTGTTCGGTAGTAAGCGTTATTTAGGGCGTACGTTAATGTCGTCGTTACGGTCGTTTTCCGAGCTATCGTTTTCGTCTAGACTTTTATAGTTATACAATAAAGCTAGACCCTTATTCCGTAGTACTATTCGTACTAGAGTAATAATACGGTAATTACGTAACGACTACTCGTTATAGGAGCCTACGATTAAGTCTACGTAGTTAGTATAGTAGAGCGGCTTAGATACGTACGCGTAATTAATAAATAGAGCGGTAAACTAAGCGTAAGGGCCAGTCTAGCGTGAATGAACAGGATGAAGTCTCACTAAGAAGCGTGAAATCCGGTTATTCCGCCCCTACGCACAGACCTCCTATAATAATAATCTCAACCGAACGGATCGAACCACGGCGATCTTCGAAGAAATGCAGGGCTCCTTGACCTTCACCGACCGTCCAGGTGAGAGCTGTCACATCATCAGTGCACCCCGTCTGCAACTACTACTATTGCCCACTCAACATTGCATGGACTGCTGTCACGTTGATAAAACAGTCGAATGGGTTGGTTGGTTGGTTGCGCTCGTCAAGTCGCACGTTACGTACAATCCATCCACCCGGGCTTCGTCGTGGGAGTGGACGGAGCATATGCCAAGACCGAGACCACCCTACCTTGCCTTGGCGCCAAACGGTAAACCCTTTTCGACTTCTCCCAAATCTCCGAGCGGCATCGCCCGAACCATCATCTGTGAATCTGTGATCACTGATGATCCCTCCACGCGGGAAGACTTGACTGGGTCATCAAGAGGCTTCAATGGGTTATGAACATGGATGAGAGTTGTAAAAGGCAAGCTTGAGATCAAGTGATTGTCTCTTCAGAATGGCTGTTTATGCGGGTACTACAGATCCATGCAAAATGTTCATTCCCATCATTCCCCAACTCCATCTATATGCCTACCCAATAATGCCTCGCCGTCCAATGCCATATGCCATATATCCATCGCCCAACAAGCACAAATGCCGCTCAGCAAAATCATCCCACTCCCATTTCCTCAACCCTACCTTACATCACCCCCTTCCCCTCCCACCAATCCTCCTGCTTCAATCTCGCATACCGATTCCACCTCCACCACACACTCCAATCCACCACCCCACCCTTCCTCGCCAACACCCTCCTCCATCCACCCACTCTCCACACCGCAAGCGCTCCCCAAACTGCCCCAACCCCGATCAACATCCCCAACGCCACGACCCACCTCTCCTCCCTCCTCCTCCTCCTCCTCCCCTCCACGTCTTCCACTTCAATCCCCGCGACATCATAATAATGCGCCGTATCATACCCTCGAGCGGTACTCCTCTCTCCTTCCCTCGTGCTGTCTTCCGCCTCATACGGCACCACCTCCTCTCCTTCCTCCAACCCTCTCGCTCCAGCACACTCCCTCTCGTCACAATACTGCCTCAACCCCGCACTCGGAACAAACGTCTTCACGACGGGACTCCTCCCCAACTCCCTCCCCGCAGCATCCCTCGCAACCACAAACCCCCACCTCTCAAATCTCTCGATGAAAAACTCCGTCTCGAATCTGCCCTCTCGGTCGGCACTGCCATACTTCCCCCACGGCCCACCTCTCTCATCCGCCGTCCACAATTCCCACCTCACCACTTCCGTCGCTCCATTCCAACTCGCCCAAAACGTCGTCCTCGCCTTTTCCTCCGCCCCGTCGCGGGAGAAAGCGTACAGCGCGGGAGATGTCAACGGCCTGCCCACCCACGGGAATTTATAACTCCGGTAAATCATCACGTCCGAGAGCCGATCCGCCAACTTGCCCGACAACACGATCTCTCCTGTCGAGGTGTGCTCGGTGAAATGCGCGTGCTCGCCCCAGACGATGAGGGCTCCTCCATTGTCGGGGAGGAGTTGGATCGAGCCCTGGGAAGAGGAGATGAGATTCGGGGAGGGTGGGGCGTGGGACTGGATCTTCGTGGCGGTGAGGTCGATGTGGTCGATGGAGAGGATTATCCCCGACGACTCCGGTCCAGTCCAGTTGTAATTGTTGCTGGCGTTGTCGAAGAGGGAGAGCAGAGTATGGGTTGCGTTCTCGGAGATCCACCGCGCGTGGTGTTGGTATGAAAAGGCAAAGTTTGTCTGTTCGAAAGAAGGACTATTCCCGCCGAGTTGCCAGATGATGTGTCCGTCCACGCCGGAGACTTTGTAGACCGCGCTGACATGTCGAGCGGACAGGAGGTAATCTCCGTCAGCATTCTTGTCAATCGAGTTGAGGTGGAAGTAGTCCCAGGGCGTTAGTTCGGTCAGACCATCCCCGGAAGTGTCCGTCGTGCCGGGCAAGGTCCAGGCGGCGGAGGGGTCGACATGGTCGAGCGATCGCCATTCAAAGATCAGAGCGCCGGTCTCGATGTCGACTTCCTGGAACACGCCTTCGACGATCCAGCCGAGTCCGTTGCGGATGTTGAACCGCGGGTTCGCCGTCAGATCATAGCGGCGAGGTTGGTAGACGGTCATCAAAGCGGTGGTGCCGTTGGAGAACGGGGTGAGTTCGAATTCGTGCATGTCGCTGCTGGCGCCCGCGCCGGTGCTCTCGACGGTTTGGACGACGCGGTAGGATTGATCCATGATGACGCCGTGGCCGCGGGCGAAACCTTTTTGTTGTTCGCCTTGGAAGAAGCAGAGGTGGTCGGTGCCCTTGTAGGTGCATACTCGAGGGGCGTGGGCGGTTTTGGGCCCTCCGGAACCGGCGCCGGACCAGACGAGATTGCCATAGTTGTCGTAGATGTATGGGGCTGGGTCGAGATTGCGGTAGGGTGCGAGGAAGATGTAGCCGGGAGTGACCAGTTCTGGCTTGATGAGGTCGATGGTCAGGATGGGAGCGTGTAGATCGGGTCGCTGTTGAGGAGGAGGATGTCAGTCAGAGTTATGATCGAGGTGATGCCGTTGGACTTGCACTCTTGAATGAATGTGTTGGTGAAGTCTGGATGAAACATTCATGTCAGCAAGGCAGTCCAGCGAGAGAGTTCGACTTCGACGAGGATAGCCCACCTCATTATTCAACTCGGCAGCTATGCCAACAGCGAGAAAGGCCCATACGATCAACCACCCGAGTCGAGTCGTAGTCGCAGGAAAAAGTGACATAGGGACGAGCGTCGATCAATCATGGAAGGCTGGGTTGTGTCAAAAGATCGGAGCAGTCTCGCCAGGCTTCGGTTAGCATTCAGGGTGATAGCGGTGTTGAGGTAAGGTGAAGTCAAACTGATTACAGCGAAAGATCGAGGTGGCGAGGCAGGTTTGGAAACAGAGAGGGGAAGAGGAGGATATGTCATGGCCAGGGAATGCATGAGTTCAACAAGTCGGGCAGTATGGAATAGGGCGCCCAATGCGGTATTCCTTCATTCCCTCATCGGCGTTCGTTTGTGTGGATACGATACAAACGTCGTTGGCCCGCCTAACATTGTGCCGATGTAAGAACAAGTTCCGTGCAGTAATTTCTCGTCCTGTGCTTGACACCTGGGTGGGACCATAGGCAGTGTTCCGTCGAGTGAGTGCGACGTGTGATGAGGATGACTCGCGGGCGCTGCGGATGCGGATAGCCGGTTCGAAACACCGTGCAGTGGGCCATCATACCCATGCGTTTGACGGAGCTTCGTTGATGAGTGGTTGTCGCCGTGTTCCGCTTGTCTACGTTTCGCTTTCACGGCGTCTGTCCTTTCGCCCATTATCGATTGACATCCGTTCGCCTTTGAACAAAGCAAACACCATCCCAGTAGCATTTCACCTCAACATGCGAACGAGTTCTCGCCCATCGCCCACGATTGCAATGCAAACAAGAGGCAACGTCACCAGTCCGCTCTCTCAACAACCAATCCCAGACAGACAGTTGGCTGGTTGAGGCTGAAACGACCCATGGAAGTGGTTTTGCGTCGCAGCCGGACTGGGATTGGGGGTTGTTCAACGACCGAACAAGTGCTCGTGCATGTCGTGCGCGTCCATTTTCGGGGAAGTCGCACGCCTTGTTCGGTAGCCGCTCGCATCGTGCAGACTGCAGAAGTGCCGGAGCGGTGACAACTCCGATGTCGTGCGACGACGACTATGTGTAATCGTGCAACACATTTGTCCCGGCAATTCGGAGCGCGGCAATGAAGGCGAAACGCGGCGTTGTATATGGAGGTCTCTTGGTGGGTCATCATCGATGTCAATTGTCTCGCATGGTTTGGTCGTTTCGATCGAGACTCCGATGTGCGAGTAGGTGTCGATGCCATCGCCAATGGTCATCTAGGGACAACCATGTTCAGTTCGGACCGCACCTCGGACCAACAAGAAATCTGTACAGCTTCTATGAGATCCAAGCTTCTCTCTTGACAAATGAACCGATCTAGAATGAGCGGGTAAATATTGCGTGCCACAGTCGACTCTTGTGGCCTCGACCGTGACACTCGTATCTCTGTACAACTCCAAAATGTGACAAGAATGTCCACGACCTAGCTCAAACGCCGTCCCATATCGAAGAGCCCAACTCGCGAATGATCAGTGAGGCCCACTATATCCTACTCCATGACACCATGTACAACATATCAAACCACACATCCCGTTGACCTGCAAGCGCAGACGGGACACCACACCACATCCGTCACCTACGCACGCCTGCCAAAGAATCTCCTCACCGTCATTGTCGTGCCCAGCACAATAGCCGCGAGTCCACCGCCAACCACCGTCGCGCGGAACAGTACGTTCATCATCTGCATGCGATTCCTCCTGCGGCAGCGATCGACGAAACCGTCCGTGTCGTTGGTGCGAGGGAATTTCTTGCCCTCGGGAACGGGTACTTCGAGGAAGTCGGCGAGCGGCTTCCAGCCTTCGCCCATCTTGTATTCGAGAAGGTTGTCCGCCGGCACGAGAGAGCGGACTTCGTCGTAGTATTCGTTGAAGCGGGCTTTGCCGTTCTTTTCAAAGTCGCCATTCCAGAACTCGGTCCAGAATTCTGTTGAGATGTTGTTAGCCGTTACATCCCATGGCTCGTGTCACCATGCGTCGTCGACTCACTCGAAAGCATAGGCTGGTACAACCCAGCACCCCAATCAAACTTCGACACGAACTTCAACTCGGGCTCCGTCGCACGCCAATGCACCGTCTTCAAGGTACTCGCATGCCACGAATCGACATCCCTCGTCGTGAGGATGACCTTTGCGTTGGGGTACGCCTCAATCAACTCCTTCGCAAACGCAACTGCCGGCCAGTCACAAATCGCCTGGCAATGTCCCGTCAACTGATCCCACTGTTCCCGGCCGAACTGGCCTTTGCCGTCGTACTTGGCCGCCAAAGCGTCTGACCACATCAGGCAGTCGGGAGGGTTCTCGACCGACGCGGACATCATGTGGTAGCAGTCGTCGAATCCTAGCTCTTTGAGGGCGGTGCGGAGGGAAGCGGTGCCCGTACGGCCGAGTCCGAGGGCGAGGACGCGCATGGGGACGACGCGGCGGCATTCTCGTCGGTTGATGTCGGTGTCGTGGGTGAAGATGTCGGTGACGGGTTTGGGAGTGTACGGTTGGAAGGCCATGGTGGAGGTGGTCTTTCGAGGATGGTCGGAGTTGGGTCTTTGGTATAGAAGATCGATCGAGTACTGGTCACAGACCGGAAGATTCTTGTTCAGCCAGCACAATTGTGAGAGCGAGAAGAGATTCAACGAGAGTCCAAAGGTCGGTTGTAGCAAGCAGGAAAGTGAACGAGTGAACGGATGAAAGAATCGAAAGTCTTGAGTCGCGGTCGCGGTTGCGGGTTACAGGACCACTCGACGGTAGGGGCAGCGCCGATCGGAGCCATGTGGGCAGTAAGCTCTCAATTTCTCCCAAACTCCCGCCCGGTCACAACCTTGTCCCGGCCGACTACTAGGGCTCACCTCCATGGGCGCCCCTTTCCGTCTACCAACAATGAGGTAGTTCAGGAGCTGAGAAAATCGACTTTGGAACGGTTTCTCGGCGTTGTTGGCGTGGGATTCTCTGCCACCAAACCCCTCTTGCGTATGCCCGGTTTCTCTCATGCCGAACGCGTGTGTCGGTGGCGCGTTCGGAAGCTTCGGCCGCAGATGTCAGAGCCTCACACAGACCCTGTTGGTCGTACGCCGTGCCGTGCAAGGTGCTGGGAATCGGGAATTTGCTCCCGGAAGAACCCATGCAAAAGATCATGCGTGATGACAACAGCCGTATCAGATCAGAGCAAAGACAAGGACGAAAGCGACGCGCAAGCAAGTCCGACTACCTTATCCCAGCCTGCGTCCTCTCTGCAAAGTAACACGCGGCTGTCGACTTGGCGAAGATTGGAGTGCAAGTCTGAACCGGCATTTATTATTATTGAAAGCCGTGATGTACCATCACAAACTTCACAAGAACTTTGCCATCATCAATCAGCACCCTTGTAGAACGACAAGCTACACATCAGGTGAGAACAGGGCCGCGGGAAGAACATCACTCCACCTTCTCCTGATGCACTGGGATTTTTGATCATCTAATTTCTTCAGGACCTGGAGGTGGTCGATATATCATATCGCATCGATCTGATTGACGGGCGAACGCCGTTGGTTTCACCAGGTGAACGGTGACGGCAGTAAGACAAATTTTCAATGCACGTACTTCCGGTAAGCCACCGATCAGACACGCTCTCCCCTTCATGTGATATTCGTGACGCCGGGCTGAATCCAGATCAAAGAGTCCAACCACTTTGTTCTCAATCGCAACGCCTTCAGCAATGTCATGAAGCAGCAGCTGTACCAGCAGCAGGTAGAATTCCCCAAATACCCAACGGGTCCTCTCTCCCTGATCCTTTCTCCCTTTCCGCTGCCTGCAGCGTCTTGATCCGCTTCACCATGGTGCCCACCGCGATCGGCCCGAGGAGCGTGCAGAGCAAAATCGCCCATGTCACCACCAAGAACAGATCCGAAGAACCGCCTTCATTCACCGCTCCGAATACCCCTTCGCTTTCGGCAATAGCGCTGATCAGGAAACCAATTTCGCCGCGCGCGACCATAGCGAAGCCAAGCATAGTCGCGGGGTAGAGGGACATGGGTTTTGGGATGCGGGGAGACTTCTTTTGCTTAGATTCCGTTGTTGCCGATGATGTGGCTTGTATCGTTGAAGTCGTTGTCGTAGCGGCAGCATCCGCCCTTGCATCGTTCTTCTTCTCCTTCTTGGACGTCGTGCGCAATGGCCAGGGTAAGTGTTTCGAAGATGGGAGGAAGTTTCTCAACTTGTGGGTCGGTATGACAGGGCCTGAGAAGCGAATCAAACACAGACCGCAGAACAACTTCGCAATGACCATGAGGATGGAATAGACGATTCCGCGCCAGAGGATCGAGCCGGTGAACATTTGGGAGATGGGAATGGAGAAGCCGATGGAGGCGAAGAAGAAGGGTTTGAGGATGTAGTGGAGGGCGGGCTCGAAGAGTTTGATAAAGATCGCTGTGCCATGAAGGTGGTCGTAGTTTGTGGGAGTTGGGGACGTGCTAGACGGCGATGTGGGTGATGCTGAGGGGTCGTCTCGGGAGGAGGAAGCCGGTTGGGCAGTGAGGAAGGGGGAGGCTTGTTGGGATTCTGGACGCTTGGTGGCTGGTTCCTTGAGCTGCGATGAGTTTCCCTGTGAATTCGAGTCTGCTACCTCGTTGCGGATCACAGTTGAGCGCGAGTCCGACTCCCGCAACTCGCCGCACAGTCCATCCCACCAGGAGATCACGGCACCCGCCAGGTACGCCGCAAAGAGCCCGGATGTTCCAGCGTAGATCGCGCCAGAGATTAAGGCTGCAAGAACTGCGGCATGAAGGCAGAATGCTGCACCTTCAGTCGTTATCGTTGTGTGGAGTTTGGTGCCTCTTTGCTTCGCGACTGCTTTGTAGGACACTTTCGTCAATGGCTTGACGATGAATGCACATATTAGTGGCAGCAGCACAGCGAATGCAATGGACACAAAGACTGGTCGGATGACAGTGATGGCGCTGAAGTCGTTTGAAGACTGTCCCAGGCTTGCGATGATGCCGCTCATGACTAGGCCAACGACATCGTCCTGTGGTTGATTAGCCACGATTCGTAGACGACAGTACTGCTATACATACCATCATAGCCGCGCTGGACAGGACAATGCCCAATCTGCTATGATTGAGACCACTAGTCGCGAGAATAGTGAATGTTGTGCCAAGCGAGGTCGAACACAGAGCTGCACCCGCAGCGAATGCTTGGACCGGAGTGATGTTCATGAAGCCTTGTAATGTGAATGACAGGGCCATTGGAGCGCCGATGCCGATGATAGCCACCAGAGACGCGAGGAACAAGTTAGACTTGAGCGTCTTCAAGTCGGTCTGTAGGCCACCTGCAGAGATCTGTTAGATGGAGAGAGGTTGACCTCGACGCGTATCTTCTTTTGACTCACCTTCATACACAAGCACGATCAAGCCCAGGTATCCGAATTGGACAATAGCATCCTGAATCTCAAGAGACAGCCAGTTTCCCCCGGGTGTGCCCCATGCCACTCCGATAGCGATTTGACCGATGAGTCCGCAGAAGAGCAGCCGGTCGAAGATCCGATTGACGACATTGGATAGGATGAGGAATGAAGAGAGAATGAGGATCGTGACGATGCCTGGCTCATGGTATGGCAAGGCGGCGACCGCCATTTTGGTGTTGTTGGAAGAGATTGAAGAAGGAGGTGGTACCGAAGATGAACATTGTTGTTGTGAAAGATTGAGGGAGGTTAAGACATAGATACCCTGGAGTACGTAGGAGGGTCGCCTTCATGGACTTGGCTGTGATCGCCTCGTGCCTATCTTTCAGTGTCGGCATTCAATCATGGTGACCTTCAAGAGAGGTGCTCGTGCGTGAGTTATCGACAATCTTGAGGAGGATTTGAAGGGATGTCAAAGAGGTGAAGGTGCTTCGAATGATAGACTTCCTTTCGCTCCCGCACGTCCTTCCGAAATTTCAAGAGCTTCATGACATCCTCCTCCACTTCACCATATTCGTCTACCATGACATCCGTACCATGAGGCTCTGGCCTCGAAGACTTCCACGCAAATACAATCCCTTCTCGAGATCCTCTCCATTCTCTACTACGCAAAGGTTTCTTTCCTCTCGTTCCGCCATGTCCACCGACTATACCACCTGGTCGAACTCTGCTCTCATCGAACGAGTCACAGCGCTCGAAACCCAACTCCGCGCCCAGAACGAAGCCGCCCTCGCCTCCGCCGCCACGACTTCTGCCCTCGACAAGAAACCTCGAAAAGCTCCCAAGCCCTTCGATCCCGCCCGGTATAACACCCGCCTCATAGCCCTCAAATTCGCCTACCTCGGCGGCGCCTATAATGGCTACGAACACCACACGAATAACACTACACCATTACCGACGATTGAAGAGGAGTTGTGGCGAGCGTTGCGGAAAGTGCGACTGATATTCCCGACGTTCAAGCCGGGAAAAAGTGAGGACGATGTGCAGTGGGAAGGATGCGAGTATAGTAAATGTGGGAGGACGGACAGAGGCGTGAGTGCATTTGGTCAGGTGATTGGGATCAGAGTGAGGAGCAACCGGCCAAAGCCATCACCTCCACCCATGGGAGATACTGAGGTTGAGAACGAGACCGCTATGGACACTGCGAAACAGACGTCCACACCAGACGAGACCCCCGAGAGACCATTCGACCCCATCGCCGATGAGCTTCCCTACATCCAACTCCTCAATCGCGTCCTCCCACCCGACATCCGCATCCTCGCCTGGTGTCCCACTCCACCACCCGACTTCTCCGCGCGCTTCAACTGCAAAGAGCGTCGATATCGCTACTTCTTCACCAATCCCGCTTACATGCCTTTACCCGGAAGTTCTGCCTCGAAGCGTCGCGGAGCAGAGGATGGGTGGCTGAACATTCCTGCTATGCAACAGGCGGCCGCGAAGTATGAAGGTCTGCATGATTTTCGGAATTTCTGTAAAGTGGATGCTTCGAAGCAGATTGGCAATTTCGAGAGGAGGATCTTCCACGCGGGAATCCATAAAGTGGAGGGCACGGGTCAAGGTCCAGAGTTGTATTGGTTCGAGGTGAGAGGGAGTGCGTTTCTGTGGCATCAGGTGAGGCATCTTGTGGCCGTGGTGTTCCTGGTCGGTCAGGGATATGAGGATCCAAGTGTGGTGGACTACCTGCTCGATGTGGAGAAGACGCCTGGAAAGCCGGCGTATGAGATGGCGAGTGATGTCCCATTGGTGTTGTGGGATTGTATTTTCCCGAATGCCGAGGCGTCGACTAATGGTGACCATTGTTCGGGAGAGCGGAACTCGAAAGGATATGTGGATGATATGGATTGGGTGTATGTTGGCGATGATCGTGGCGGGAGAGATCCAGCCAAGCGTGCGCTGCCAGCTGTGGAAGATGGCAAGCATGGCCGTAATGGTATCATGGAGGAGCTGTGGTCACTATGGCGCAAGCGGAAGATGGACGAGGTGCTGGCATCAAGTCTGATGACCGTTGTAGCAGCGCAGGGCCAGCAGTTCGCGCCCGCTCAGTTGGAGGCATCGTCTGGCTCCAATCGGAGCGCTCGTCTCTTCGACGGGAGTGGGGTGCCTAATACGGTGGGAAGGTACATTCCCATCGCACAGCGTAAGCTCTTGGAGGCACCTGATATTATCAATGCGCGATATGCGCTGCGGAAAGGGTTGAATGTCGATAGCAAGCCCGCTGCGGACGCAGATCCAGATGAGTAGGAGTCATTTCGAAGCCCATTCAATCTGACTTAGGTTCATAAAGACAAGCCCTCGTCCCTCTCCAGACTTTTTCCAGAATATCTCTCCGTGGCAGAATGGTCTTGACATATCTCAAGTTAGCCGATGAACGCACAACTGCGGGCAAAATCGTCCAACATACCGGGAACACCACCACCACATTTCCCTCCCCTTCCACCACAATACTCAGATAAAACCTGACCTCAAACCCCTTGAATGCCTCATGAATGAACACATCCTGAATCGCACTCGTCGGTATGAACCGTGTCGAACTCGTGCCGGGGATATATGTCGACCCGGCCGAACTCGTCTGCACTCCCAGTCCGCGGATGACCAGCAAGGATTCCTCTTGATACCCGCGCCGGACGAGAATGAACGTGCACACGCCTCCGAGAGCAAGTTGAGCGTACATGGGAAGTGGATGGATGAGGTGCTGGAGGAAAAAACGAGATGTCGGAAAGGTGAGGAAGACGGTGGTGATGTCGTGAGTCTTCGGAGTGGGAAGAGAGGAGAGAAGGAAGAGGGTGAGGAGGTAGAGGGCGGAGATGCGTAGGATGCCGGTGAGCAGGGCGATTGTGCGGGCGGAGAACGAGGTTGCGGGCGAGGCGGTGGAGACGGTGTAGAGGACTGTTGTGCGGGTGGGACGGCGGGTTGTGAGCATGTTGTTGAGCTTGCCGTCGTCGGTCTCCAGGTCCGGGGTTTGGGATTGGGGTGCTCGTTCAGGCGAGTCGTTCAATGCCTGAGGTGCCTTTGACGCGGTTTTACCCACGCGATTGTCTTCGCGATGACGAATGAGCGAAGTAATTCTCCATCAGTTTCATCGCCGTCCAGAATACGATGCATTCGCCATCAGTCCTTGTCTTCAATCCTGGATTCTCCACTCGCGTACAACGATGTCCAATCTCTGGATATGAAGAGTGGAGTGTTGAACAAGGGTTTCGAGAGATGAGGTCAAAAGCGAAGCAGTTTGGCAGCTGATCATTGGACACGGCAATCAAGACGCTAAGGAATGTTCGTAAATTCATCTAAGAGAAATTGAGCGGGGCAGAGACGATGTGAACAAGAGATTCTTTAATATCACGTTGGATGAATGAAAATCGTATCGACGAACACCACACCTTGTCGAAGGACCCTCGATCATCTGCAAGCGCTCCTACGTCCCACTCTACCCCTTGACCTGGAATGATGACCCTGCTCGCTCCATTTGCATAGCTTCCGCTGGCTTCACACTGTCCAGGTATGCATTCATTCCATATGACGGAGTCTCATCAAACCAGGGCCTCCATGATTCCTGAGATGCGGACTATGATTCACTGAGGCCGCCCTCCAAACGGGCCCTTTGTGCTTCGAAAGTCGATGTAGAGAACGAGGAAGAAACATATGCCGGTCTCCCAGCTTCCTCTCCTCTATGGAACTCCTCGTTCTCGCCTGTGCTTTGCTACATGTCTCTCCGCTGGACGCATTTTCTGCTGCTGCTGAAGCTACGAAGCCTCCACCACACTCTCATCCTGATATCGAGAGCTGATGAGCGGTGGGCTCTGACTTTGAGTCACCAGAACAGTGTCGTACTGATGCCAGCGCGGGTGAGACGGCAGGAATGCAATGCAGTGTTCAAGGTCTCGGAGCCATTCGGTCGTGTCTCGACGCCCGCTGGCAGACCGATGCCCGAAGGCACCGTCATGACCAAGGCGCCTCGTTGTTCGATCCATCTGTCCATGCTATTGGTGAAACCCCCTTCGGGTGGACCGAATCGAGAGGGTTGGATCGAAATGAAATGGAGGAGGTGATGCTGACGGAGCGGGGATGAAGCGTAACTTTTGTCTCGTATGTTTCCACTGCTCAGGATTGCAAGTCACATTAGACCAAAGGCGACGGACACTCCTTATTCTATCATCTGTTCTATTACGTCTCACTCACGCATCGCTCAACAGCCGATACCTGCTCCCCTGCTTCCACCTCATCGGACCCGCCCTGTTCATTCCTATCCTCCGCGACAAGAATCTCCGATATGCGTGGAGCACACCCAACACCGTCAACGCCATGAACACCATCGATAGCAACGACCTCAACGGTGGCACGCCATTCGCCAATTTTGGTACGGTAATCGTATGCGCCAGGTCACCCGTCCAGCGCTGCACACCCACGACCGTAGTGATCCGATCCAAAACATCACTTGTGCCGAACTCAAGTCGGCGGTCGTGTGAATCCAGTGCAATGACGCGGAGATAGCGCGAGTCGACAATGTCCTCGGGAATGGCAATCGTCTCCTCAAAGTCAGTCCTCTTCACGCTAATCACATCTTCCCATGCTCGCTCGTTGGAGGATGCTTCATTCGAACACTGCAACACCCAAGTCCTCACTTCCGTCGCTCCGTTCCACGAAACATACACCTCAAAGTCGTCGTCACTAATTTCGACTTTGGGCAGCTCGTTTGGACGTCCGATCCACGGAAACTTGTAGGTGCGGTAGCTTTGGATGTCGCCGCGCTCCCAGGAAGTCGTAGCACCATAGTGAACATCGCAGAGAACAGTGCCGTTGGCGGAGAACTCGCTCCAAACCGCGTTCAGGCCATAGCCAACGAGAATCCGCGGATCCTGGCCGGGAGAGGAAGGTGGTAGAATCTGGACCGAGCCTTGGGAGGAGGAGCGGACGGACTGCGGATTTTCGTAGGACTGTATCACGCGCACTGTGTAGGATGTTGATGTGCCGTTGATTTCTTGGACTTTTAGGGCGTTCAAATTTACGCCGCGAGGTTCGTTCTTCGGTCGTGTTTCCGGCCTGTGGGACTTCTCATTCGGGTATGTGATTTCCAGTAAGAGTCCTCGTGAGATCTCTATCCCGTACTCGTAATGCTGGTCCTCGGCAGCGTTGTCGAACAGAGTCACCAGTCGCGTCGTCATGCCACCTTTCTCCTCGGGAGCGCTGTATAGACTGGGAAAAGTGTCGGTAGACAAGAAGCGAGCGTCGTGCTGCCATGCAAAGTTCGTGGCATTGCCTCCGCTCAAATCCATGAAATCATTCTCCTTTCCTCCCAACGACCAGATGATGTCTCCAGTCCTACCTTCGACATACAACACGCTGTGAAAGTACCGCGAAGAGATCAAGTAGTTCCCGAGCTCGTCTTTGGCAATACTGTTGATGTGGAACCAGTCAAAGGGGTCATCCTTGGAGCCTCCGGGTCCAATTCCGCGGTAAGTGGCTGAGATGTTGACATGATCGGATGCTCGCCACTCGTACAAGAGAGCGCCCGTCTCAATGCTGACTTCCTGGAAGAGGCAGTCCCAGATGTACGACGGACCGGGAGTTTCTTCGTCTGGGTGATAGTCCGGGAAGTCCGAAAGATCATATTCCACAACTGCGTACATGGTCATCAACGCCGTCCCTTCAGGAGTGATCAAAAATTCATGAAGATCTGCAGAGAGGCCGTTGGCAGCACCCACACGATGCACAGTGTCGTATGAAGCATTCAGCTGAGATGGAGTAAGTCTTCGCACCACGATCCGAACAAGAGTCTTCTCACCATGTAGTAGAAACCAGAGCCGTGCCCTCGCACACGATCATCACCCAGCCAGAACGTCAGGAAGTCTTCTCCTTGATACCGCTGAACCTTGAAATCATACGCCTGCCCGCCAAAGTCGTTGTCGAAGTGGTGCGCCCATATCAGATTGCCGCGCTCGTCGAGCAGCATTGGTCCAGGATTTCCAATGCCCCAGCCTCGAGGCGTGATGAAGTAGTAAGATCCATCGTTGCATTCAGGGCTCCATTGAATGAAGTTTGTTCGCGGCGCATTCAAGTTCACCTCCGTGATGTACTCGCGGGTCGGGTAGTATCCATACGATCCGTTATCAGATGCCTGATCGACTGCGGGCGGGGCTCTGAGACCGGCGACATCGATGGAGTCGTCGCTTTTGGCAGAGGCGTATAGACAGAGCGAAAGGTGCCAGAGGAAATGCAGCGCGACATGCATGAGTGCTCTTTTTCGATCATCAGGTAGGTGATTTTCGTAACATCAGGAGGAAAGGCGGAGCGGATAAAAGAGAAAGAGAGAGCAATGAGGGTGCTCGAGATGGATGTGTGCCGGGTCGAACAGTACTGGAGAAGGGCAGACAGGCCGAGTAGAGGATAAGAGAAGTCGGGTCGTTTCGACGGTCTGCAAGCGGCAAGCGAAGGATAGAAGGCAGGTAGAGTTGGACAAGAGCAGGAACGGCGGTCAAACGTACCAGTTGTCGCAAAGAGAGGTACTCCCAGAAAGCAGGGCAAGTACGCACCACGCCACACCACCAAAGCAGTCTTCTCACCATTGCATGCATGTCTTCAAAGTCCACCCCAAACGCGATGCCTTTCGTCAGCACCAATGCGCCGATCCGTCTGTTCCCCGTGTGCCACTTGGCCCGAAGCAGGTGTTTGCGACAGAGGCCTTTCTCAAAACCGCGCGGCGGGCAAACGAACATGAGACGAAAAAGTGGAGAGGTCGCCATCTGACTCGCTGCTTGCTGGGGATGGGTGTCTGTGCAAACAGCAGCATGTGGTCCCAACGGCTTAGTGTAGAAGACGGCTTCATCTCTCCTGCACGGGGCCGTGGTGCTCCTCCGTTGTCCTTGTCGAAATCTGTAAGTTAGCAAGAAGTCGACGTCGTCGTCGTCGTCATGAATGCGGAAATCGACAAAGGTACATGCGAATGCGATGCGCCACATCAGGACCTGTTGCAAGATCTCTTCGGAACTTGGACGTGCGGCCAACCCTCCTGGTCATGGACATTTGCTCCGAAGTCTCATCGACGTGTACACCCAATGCGCGGCTCGCAGTCCGTCATGTCTTCGACTCAATAATGCAATGTCTGGTGGCTTTATTTATTGTCGATAGTGAGGGTTTCCATCTTGTAGCCGAGTACTTCACGGTCAGTCCAGCCGATGCTCCAAGACTATCTCTCCAGCAAGACTCCAAGAAACCAAGACCGCCTGACCCGCGCTAGTAAGCGAACAATGCATGTGGCCGCTCGTGCGTGTGGGTTTAGGACGTTTCGAATAGCCGGATAAATGCCTCAGGCATGATCGCATTATCAACTCCGATAAGAGGAGGTCAGCTTTTCTCCCCATTCTAATACCGAAGACGAGGCAATTTCACAGCTACGATGGCTTTGAATCGCCGGTGTGGATTTCATGCGCGAGCGAGTGTATTGATTTTGAAGCAAGATCGCTCCGAATGTACTCCATCCTCCAACTCTGACCTCTTTCTCCGCTCTGTATGCGTGTCCCTTGTCCCCGCCCATATCCACACTCTCCACGCTCATGCAGTCCCCGAAACTTTGGGTTGGCCCGAGTTACACTTGTGCTTGTAAGCGAGAGGCTTTGTATGGATCTTCTTCCGGCGTGCTACAATTTTCGTGCCGTCAGGAAAGTCACCAAGCTGCCATGACTGAGCTGCCAGATTCCTCTTGCTTCAGTGACGAGTCTTCTTGTCGCTCGATCCGCCTTTCGTGCGTCCTGCCAAAGTATGCCCGGCCATCGTCGCCCACGTTGGCTGCCTGTTCGTAGCTATGCAGAGCTCTGTTCGATCTCAGACCTCAGTCATCCCAACTCTTCTCCACCGTCTCCCTCACTCTCTTGGTGTACTCCTTCCGGTTGTCCTTGTACAGATTGCTGGCCTCGACGTTGGCGGGACTCGATGTGTTGGGATCGTTCAGCAGACTAAAACCGCCAGCCACTGTCAGCACCACAGAAGTCTCTCCTGATAGTCCACAGTACGCCTCAGACTCACCTCTGGATACTCGTCAATATCGCCGCCACGTCGTATGTCGGACTCCACCTGTTCTGCAGAATGTCCAAGCACAACTCGCCGGTGCCGTAAACGTTCGGGTGGAACATTTGCGATATGAACTTCACACCTGGAGGTTTGTTGGGGTATTGCTCTTCGAAGTGCATCACCAGGCGAAATGTGCCATCTTCAAAGGGTGTGTCTGATGGGCCGATGATGACGGCGTTCCTGGAGAAGAGAGAGAGCCTGGTCAGCGGGAGGTGCGAGTACTGATGTCGTAGCTTTTTGCGGCGTCGAGATCCCCATGCACGACTTCTGTCCCTTCCGCTGCTGCCGTCCGTGATTGCATAGCTTCTTCGTACATACCAGGTCATAACGTTGTCCGCGATCGGACTCGCGCTCACTCCCGCTGGGGGATCTGTTTGCATGCGCTTGAAGTCACGCATCAGACGTCGGCGCGCCGCTGTCGACATGTTCGGAAGGTTTCGGTGAAGACGTAGCGAGATGTTTCGTGAGATGTGCCGGTGTCGAAGGCGGCTGGTGGTCAGACTATCGGTGGAAGAGTGGCGGTCGCGCAGGCGTTGTAGGGACAAGAAGCGTGAGGTTCTTCGTTATATATCCCAGCGGAGGATCAAGTCCTGTCTTTGCGGCGATCAAGTTGAAGGTATGGTAGATGCTTCGGTGGGCGGGGGGAGTGCTCTTGAGAAGGATGACTGCTTCGTGACTGTGATGGAAGTCCGGCGAAAGTGGGGCACTGGCGCAAGCGCGGTTCCACGATGAACTTCCACCACGCGCATGTCCTCGAATTATATGGAGTGAAGCTCAGAAGTTACGAAGAAATGGAGATGCAATCGAATTTCGATTGGTGAAAGAATCTGTCATAGTATTCGTAGGCAGCATTATATCATTCATCAGCTAATGGCAATCAAAGGTCCTCCTCTCCCTTGCTTCCTCTCTATGTCACTCTGATCCTAGCAATCATGTCCAAAGTGGAGTCCCGACTTTACCAAAGACCCACAGAAAAGCTCCTATGCCAGCTCCGCAAAGCACGGGTATCGTCAAATTATCGTCCAGACCAAGTATGTCCACAGCTTCACTCGCGCTCGCAACCAAACCAGACACCAGCGAGACTACACCCAAAGCAATCGGACCGGAGACAGACGCCTGCGCCTCGTTCAGACCCAGCGGTTGTCTCAGTCCCTGTGGGAGAGTGAGTGTACCCTGAAATGCGAAGCTGTTCATTCCCTGGTTGAACTCCTCGGGCGTCCCGGGCGCAATGATTCCCCAGAACAGCACGGAACTCGCGACACCAAAGGTGAACGCGGCCAGGCTTCCCGCTAAGCTCTTGCCTTTCCTGACCCTTGGAGTGTACTTCCCCAACCACCTCCCGAACGTGCTCGCTGCTGTATCACACCATGATAGCAGCAACACGCTTATAACTGCAACATCTTTCCTGCACATGTACATAGGCAACCAGACGCCAGCCAGGTAGCTGATGACACCGTTGAAACGATCATGCGCTTCGCTCTCTCGCATGAAAGGTCCCAACATCCGAATGTAGAATCGATTGAACTCCGGCCAGCGGAAGCGGATCACATCCACGGTGAAGATCGGTATGAGCAGTCCCAGTAGCACGGGATGTATTGAACTCGTCTGCACGCCTCTTCTGTATAGCCAAAGTGTCACGAATCCTATGCTGACGTGCAGCACCTTGCGTGGAACCTCATGCTTGTGTACGAATTCTCTCCAATGTCGGTGGATGGGAATTAAGCCTAGCGGACTAGGACTGCGACTAAGATTCCGCCAATATGCCGAGCCAAAGCCTTGTGGGTATGCACTCGAGGGTGAGAGGAGTCCATCCATATCTTTCTGAGCCGTGCCATTTATCTCCTCTGCCTTCCTCCGGTTCACTTTCGTCGCACTGCTCGCTGCGGCTGATGCACTCGTAGATACGCCACCGTTTATCGGTGTCATGGTCATACGCGTTGGCCGCGATCGATCGATGTTTGGACTCCTACTCCTGCTTCGCGCTCGAAAGAGCTCTGGGTCCAGCTCTTCTGTAGTTCCGTCGTTCTCATCGATAGGGCCGATGGAAGACCCGCCAACGCGCGCCTTCGATCGTGTTGTTGGAGGAAAGTAGCCATCTTTTACGCTGGATTCAGAGGGTGTAGGTGAAGGTGAAATCACCTGCGGGAGAGCCGGGATCTGCTGTTGTTGCGACATCTGGCTAGACACGTGCCTACGCGCCGGGAGCCGAATGGAAATGGTTGTCGTTTGCCGTTTGCCGGGAGAAGAAGGGCGCGTCGCCGGACTGGGACCGGGCGCAGTACTGTCGTGGGCTTGTGCTGGTCGGGAGAAAAAGTAACAAGCTCGAGGGTGGAGTAAGATCCAAGTTTAATCGTGCGACGTTGGTGGTGATGACATAGCGGCGTGCGAAACTCCGCCGGACTGCCACGGCTCGGATGCTGTGGGATCGTCTGGTGAGGAGCACACGGAAGGCGGATTATCACAGATCCATGAAAGGATTGACGTTCGCCGTGAGAGGGGTTTGTAGATGTTGATCGAGTGTGGTGGAAGAAAGCAATGGACACATGGCCGAGACCTGTCACATGCAAAGGGCCGCTCGCAGAAATGTCGCGCCCTTCCATGAGTCAGCGGGGTGACGTTGTACAAGCTCGAATTTTGGTGACACTTGCCCCGGGTTTCAACGAAGACAACAACATACTCGATTATACTCCATCATGCCTTTCGATCTTTCCAAGTGTGCAAGGCCCAACATTCTCGCCCTCGAGCCTTATCGATGTGCGAGGGAGTAAGTTCGTGCTCGTATAGCATATTACATGCATGGACTGATCCATTGACTCAGCGACTACAAAGATGATGGAACAAATATATTGCTTGATGCAAACGAGAACGCGTACGGTCCAGGTCTTGCTCTACACAACGACGGCAAGCTTGCCAATGGGAATGGATCCGATATTCAAATCGACCTTCTCGGATTGAATCGCTACCCTGACCCGTATGTCCACATGTCTCTTGTCGTAGTGCATGTATTGACAACTCAATCTAGCCACCAGCATGAATTGAAGCAGTTGCTTTGCAACTTACGCAATACTCACGCTCACACGAAGAAGAACATCACTCCGGAGAATCTCTTTGTTGGCGTCGGCAGTGACGAGGCCATCGATGCTCTTCTACGTGCATTCTGCGCTCCTGGAAAGGACAAGATTCTAACATGCCCACCTACCTATGGCATGTACGCTGTGTCCGCCCAAGTGAACGACGTCGAAGTCGTGAAGGTGCCGCTCGACACGAAGAACAACTTTCGGGCCCAACCCGACAAGATCAACGAGGTTCTGGCTTCTGACCCATCCATCAAACTCGTATACCTTTGCAGCCCTGGAAACCCAACTGGTAACCTTGTCCGAAAAGAAGATGTTCAAGCCGTACTGGAGCACCCTTCGTGGAACGGCATTGTGGTCCTGGACGAAGCATACATCGACTTTGCTGCTGAAGATGCTTCTCTCGCCGAGTGGGTGGCTGAGTGGCCGAATCTTGTCGTCATGCAGACGCTTTCTAAAGCTTTCGGTCTGGCAGGCATACGTCTAGGAGCAGCTTTCACCAGTCCCACGGTCGCGAAGCTCCTAAACAGCCTAAAGGCTCCCTACAACATTTCAAATCCTACATCACAGCTCGCCATTCAAGCTATGCAGCCGCAAAATCTCAAGGTCATGCACCAGAATCGCTCAAATATCATCCGTCAGCGGGAGAGGTTACTTTCCAAGATGCCAGATATCAAGGGGATTGGTCGATTCCGCGGAGGTCCGGAAAGCAACTTTCTGCTCGTGGAGATGTGCGACTCCAAGGACGAGCCGAGCAACGAGGTTGCATTGCAGGTCTATGAACGACTCGCGGAAAGCAGAGGCGTGGTCGTCCGTTTCAGAGGCAAGGAGCCGGGATGCTTCGGTTGCCTCAGAATCACAGTCGGCACGGAGAACGAGGTTACCAGATTTCTCAAGGAGATCGAGAGCGTGCTATTAGATGTGCACAGTGGCAAGGAGAGCCAGGTGGAGAAGAAGCGCGAGGATGCAAAAGAGAACGATGCGAATGGGATCGTAGCTTGATGAGAGATGGCAGTGGAGTCCGCTATACAGCTCGAGGTAGGTGACTTCACCAGATTTGAGTGTTCTAGGCTTAGCAGAGGATGATTCATCGTCGTCGGGGCGTTGAACCGCTGCATTCCTTTGGATTTGCTGAGCACTCTCAGGTGCTTGAGTGAGTTCCACTTGGCCTAAAGTCAATGGCCATGGTTCACAAGGATCATGGATGCGTTGACATTGCCTCGGTGGGCATACCAATGATACCATCGGTTGCTGCCCTGCTACGCATTATTGCCCCTGTCCTGCTAGACGCACCTGCTCGCGCCAAATTCCAATGGTCTAGGCTTTGTGTGCTGGGTTCAGCCCTGATCAGTAAGGTGATGGGAAGCATAATCTTTCAATTCCTTCGCTTACTCTCTTTCACTCTCCTCCAACACTGCGGCTCATCTCTTCGCTCCGCCCCTCTCCTCAAAGTACGGCCCTGTCAACACGTTCTCCAACCGGCAACATGCGCGCAGCATCCATCTCGCTCGCTCTATGGATTAGTGGCTCTTCCGCTACATCCGTAAGACACGTCGCTGGTTCCCTTACGTTGACACGTGCTGACAGAAAATGTTCCAGACCTGCATCCCTTACAAGACGGACTTTCCTGGTTTCGGACGCACTTACCGGCAAAGTGCTTTGAACGGTGCGGAGGTCAGCTGGTGTGGAGATGGCAATGCCGGCGAGACGGCTGGTTGTTGCTTCGACAAATGGGATATGCGGGAGCCTCCTCAGTATTATCAGTGTCTAAGTGTAGGCTGAGTCCTACAAGAGAGCTGTTCTTACCAGGCTAACGAATGACGATAGCATCATCCCTGCAAAAAACAAGACGAGCTCTGTGTGCCATACGAGAACGGTACGCAATTGTCCCGTGACACCTAGTCTTACCTCACATCAATTGCTTGAAACACTTGCTAACTTTTCTGCCCTTCGGTGTTTAGGTTACGCTTATTGTAACTGCGAGTCGGGACCCCGTCATGCGTGCTAGATGGTCTCTAGCACATCACGGCGGGAGGAGGAAGGCCAAATACCGGACACCTCGACTTGTGGGTGGCTTGTCTTCCACGCAAGGCTCTCCGACTCGAGAGCAAGGAGTACAGCTGGATATGGTGCTTTCGTGGCAACAGTTTCTGGCGGTATCGTTCAGTGTCACGGAGAAAGTGAGATCTCATCTAGAAAATACGAGTGGTGGTCGTGGCTCGGATGAGCTCAATCACACTGTGAAGCTTCGTCGCGTGCCTGAGGCAGTAACAATTACGATAGTACTTGCTACCTTGCAACAACATACATACATGATCTCTCTTTCTCATTCAATTAGCTTTGTAAGCTTCGGGTTCGAGAACAATGCTGCACCTCATGCTCGTCGGTATCACTTTGCTTGCCCTGTTGCCCACGGAGGCATCGTCCTCGGCCCGAAGAAGTGGTGGTTGTGGTACGAATTTCTTGAGCTCGTTGTTCTTCATATGCCGTCGCTTATCGGTTATCTAGACAAAAGCCACAGACCAGGTTTCAGTAGTAACCACAAGCTGATATCAGGAGGACGAACTCGACTGTACGCGGTCAACGTGCCCGACAACTACAATGACTGCGATCAAGCAGAATGGCCGCTGATCATCGACTATCACGGCAACCGTGGCGACTCCGAACAGCAATGGAACAATTCTCTATACAACAAATACTCGCAAGGTCAAGAGTACCTGATAGTCTGTCAGTCGTTTCATGAATGCCTGTTGGCCCTTATAAATGCTGACGCAATCTTCAGATCCACAAGGCGTTAATGGTTCCTGGCAGGGCCCGACATATGCAGTCGAAGGCGTCGATGATCTCCAATTCACGACTGATCTCGTGGCTCACTTGCGGGAAGAGTACTGCATTGATTATAATCGACTTTATGCGAGCGGAAAGAGCAATGGCGGTGGCTTCGTCGACACACTGGCATGCTCTGATCACGGCGATCAATTTGCAGCTTTTGCAATGGCAGCAGCAGCTTTGTACACCGATACGAGCAAAACCAGATGTACGAAGAAGCGAGTAATCTTGGAATCGCATGGCCTTGCGGACGCTACGATTCCATACCACCCGAATGGCAAGCCTGGTGCAGGCGGTCCGCTGCCAGACATTGACGAATGGGTATGTCTTTTAAGACCCTGCAGCAATCAGTAACACTAACGCACGATAGGTGAGCTGGTGGGTTTATCGAACTTGTGGCGAATTATACTCCGAGTCTGCTCGTAGTTTCAGTGGCTACAATACCACGATGTACTCCTGTAATAGCCTGAAGGACGTCGTCCAGCACTATCAAGTCTTCGATCTCGGTCACTGCTGGCCCAACAACAGAAGCGACAACTACGACGCCAGCTCGGCTCTCGACCAGACCAAGAGGAAGTGTCTGGACAGGTCTCTGGATTTTACTCCCGTCGTACTCGATTTCTTCGGCCGGTGGCACAGTGGGAACAAGCCGCAGTAGCATAAGGCTGGTGCCCACCGAGCGACTGAGCGGCGAAGCATCCGGCATGTGACAAGAGATTTGATGGCCAGGCGCACGTGCGATTTCGATGTGATCATCTTTCCTGGATGGTAGTGATCATGATCCGGAGCCGGAGCTCATGGTCCTTTCAATTGCGGTATCACAATAAGATGGACGTTGGTTGTTCATATTCACTCTACTTTGCAGTCGGCCGTTTGCGCTGAAGTGGATTATTGAACGAGGCCAACATCTTGAGGTCTGTATTTCTCGGCTGCTTTGGAATCATAATCACTGACGTCGTCCTTCGAGAAGTTTTTGGACCACTGTCCATCTGTCAAAGAAGATTCAAAATGAAATCGAATCATGCGATTACTCTAGACGGTATTACGCTGTGGCCATGTGACGAGCCGAGTGAGGCGGCTGTGACGAAGAGCGACTACTGAGTGAAGTTCTGCTGAATGAGCTTTCATGTGTCATTGGATCATTGTTGTCACGGGCTCGGCGTTTGTTCCGTTGCGTCGACAACTACTCCGTCTTCTCTGCGCAAACGACGACACACCACCACTTCCGACTGCACACATAGTGGCAGCATATTCAAGGGGCAGCATCTTAACAACATTATCATCGGAAGGCTACATCCATACGCTGCCACGATCGGTCACGAGACTTTGCTTAACTGTCAATTTGAGACAGACAAACCATGTCGCTTCGAGCAGCACCGCCGCTACAAGGTGAACGCCGTGAGACATCCACGAGCGGATGGACCTCACATGCGCACGACCCGGTACGCAAAGGACATCGCCCTTTACACAGCACATGCTTACTTCTTCCTAGGTTTTCGAGAAATCTGATACCGACGCAGTGGGTCCGGCAGAGCTTGAAGCTGCATATATCCTGCTGTCTCTCCGTGACAGTCCTGCAGCACCTAACGACGTGCACAATACTGCCAGTACTGTTGGAAGTACTAGGTCTGCAGGCTCGAACAATTCTCATCAAAAGGGAATAAACAAGAATCTAAGTCCTCGTATATTACAGAATGGCCTTATAAGCGTAAGGCCTAGCTTACAGCCTGCCTCTATAAGCAAAAGTGGGAAATTTGCTCTCCGGAACATGGTTAGTAGTACCCTTTTCTGTTTATCTTCTACAACTTATTCTTAGATATACGTTTTGTATTGCTTAGAAGGTAATGTTGTTTACACTGCTAATATTGCGTTCCCAGTCTAACTATGCACATTCGGACGGCAGCCTCGACTCGAAAGCCTCGACTAACAATTCGACCAACAACGAGCAATTCCCGAGAGAAAACACGGATCGGGATCGGGATCGGGATCGGCATCATGATCAGGATCAGGATCAGCATCCGGCCTCAAGAGAACGGAGGAAGAATAAGAACGATCAGCAAAATTTGAGGCGGGCGAGACACAGGGCTGGGACGTTTGGCGAGAGTGAAAAATGGGACGAGTGGAATGAGCTGGAGCTCAAGCTCCTGAAAGAAATCCTTCAGCAACAAATCGACATCAGACGCCGAGCGACGAACAAGGATATCACGAAACTGTTCCGAGATAGCAGACCAAAAGGCAGCAAAGAGAGAACTGCTTCGGCAATCTCATCCTTGGTACATCGCCATGCCGAGCATTGAGGAATGCTATGCGGGCTCGGCACTGAGGTAGTCAATAAGACGGGAGTCTTGCCGTGTATCGATGGGACATGGTGACGTTTTGAGAACACTCTGATGCAGAATCGAAGTGGATAGCAGGCGCGGCGAAGCAGACTTTCACATGCAAATAGCGTTGGAACTTGAGCCGGCAGGTGCGCTATCGCGCGTAACAAGCTAGCGCGCATTACCAATCATTTTAGCAAGTGAACGTCGCCATTGAATCTTGTAGCAACCGAGCAGGTAATACCACCACGCATTCCTCCCGAACAGCGCATCGTGACCATGCGGCTCCTCTCACTCCCGACTGCGCTGCTGGCGCTCCTCGCCGCCATCGATCTTTCTTCCGCGACCCACACGTCCAACTGGGCGGTGCTTGTGAGCACGTCGCGCTTCTGGTTCAATTACCGACATCTGGCCAACACATTGAGCCTCTACAGAACAGTAAAGCGACTCGGAATCCCGGACAGCCAGATCATCCTCATGCTTCCAGACGACATGGCTTGCAACCCGCGCAATTCGTTTCCAGGGAGCGTTTTCAACGACAAGAGCCGGCAATTGGACCTGTATGATGACAAGAGCACAATGGAGAACATGGCGGGCATGGGAGGAATTGAAGTGGACTACAGAGGGAACGAGGTGACAGTGGAGAACTTTATACGATTGTTGACCGATCGTTGGCCTGCGTCGCACCCCACATCCAAGCGGCTGATGACGGACGACCGATCCAATATCCTCATATACATGACTGGACACGGTGGAAACGAGTTCTTGAAGTTCCAGGACAGCGAAGAGATCAGTTCGTTTGATCTAGCGGACGCCTTTGAGCAGATGTGGGAGAAGAAGCGATACCACGAGCTGCTATTCATGATCGACACGTGTCAGGCCAACACGATGTACCCTGCGTTCTACACGCCAAACATTATCGCTACTGGAAGCAGCGCCAAAGATCAGAGCTCGTACAGCCATCACGCGGATCAGGATGTGGGCGTGGCAGTCATCGACAGGTGGACGTACTACAACCTGGAGTTCCTCGAGACAAGACTGAACAGTACCTCCGCAGATACCAGACTAGGAGAACTGTTTGACTCCTACACTTTTGAAAAAGTGCACAGTGATGCTGGAGTACGGTACGATCTATTCCCTGGCGGCGAGCCAGCAGTAAGGGACCGACGAGTGCTGGACTTCTTTGGGAGCGTGCAAGGAGTGGAGGTAGATGCAGCACATGAGAATACTAGCAATGATTGGAAGGCTGATTTGGAGGCACTCCGGAAGATCATGGAGAGGCAAAGAGCAGAGATGGCAGATATGAATGGGACGCAAAATCTGCAGGGCGACACGAGAGCAGAGGCCACACTCCAGGCGGGCCAGCCAGGCAAAATAGCTCTCGATATGGCGCAGAAGAGTGAAGACTGGGTCAAAAAGATTGCCGGATTGGGGTCTTTGCTGGTTCTTGGTGGTGCGTGGGTCGTGTCGAATGTCCTCACGAGGACGACGAGCTGAAAGGCGTTCGTCATTCACATGCAAAGACTTACGGCGCTGCAGATGATGTTAGAAATGATACCCTGTGATGCTATTGGAAACTGTCGCTACGGCGTAGAATGCAAAACTGCCTGCTCCAACGTTTTGTGACAACATTGCCAACCTCGGTCGGGCCAAAGTCCCGTGTAAACCCCGGATCTCAACTTCAACAACGATGACCGTGGTGGACTTCTTTTTGCCTATCATCCCCCGACGAATACAGCACATTGGTGTAGAATAAACGAACACCAGCCGAACAGCCTTTGAACATCTGCTCTGGTTTCCCGAGAATTGGCTCTACCGCATCGTTCGTCACGAATCGACACCTCCACCTCTCCTTGACCGGCGCCCACCAAGTCACCGTCCCAACGTCTACGACCGAGAAGAAGGCGGAACATACATTGCTACAGCTGAAGGATTTTGAACGCCTGGATCGAGCAGACGACTATCACATCGCCAACATGGCCTCGCCATCAACGCGGAACCTCAATTCGCCCCAGTCGAGTGCGGCGATCATCTTGGGACGACAGTTCAAGCAGATGCAAACAGACAAGGACATACCTGGAATTAGCTGCGGCTTAGTAGGAGAGAGCGTCTTCGAGTGGGAAGTCATGCTCATGTTGAGCGACGAGCAGGACAGCTTATATGGAGGTGAGTGGAAAGAGGGCCGGGGGCAGAGTCTCATAAGTCTGTAAAGATGGACTACCCTCGACGCCCGGATGGCAGCATACTGATGGGGAGCAAGCGCTGACACGAAGCCCTGTCCAGGAGGTATCTTTCGAGCAAAGATGAAATTTCCCAACGACTACCCTCACGGGCCTCCTACGCTCAAGTTTGAGACACCGATCTTTCATCCGAACGTATACGAGAACGGCAACGTGTGTATCAGCATTCTGCATCCCCCAGAGGAAGATCAGTACGGCTACGAGTCTGCCTCAGAACGATGGTCGCCTGTGCAGACTCCAGAGACGATCCTCTTATCCGTAATCAGCATGCTGAGCAGTCCTAATGACGAGTCGCCGGCGAACATCGAGGCTGGAAAGCTTTGGAGAGAAGACAAGAAGGAGTTCAAGAAGAGAGTGAGGAAATGCGTTCGCGACTCGCAAGAGAACGCCTGGGATTGATGTGGGTGGAGGATCCCCCGGCGACGATTGACGTTCGGCCTGAGCCGCTGCTGAATATACGCCTTTGCCAATGTACCGTGAACCATACTCATCATCTGCAATTCCTCATCAGCTTGTGGCAATCAACAGACAGAGCGTCTCAACGACGCACGATCATTCATGTGAAGACTCAAGAATGAGGTGAATGAGGCACTTGCTAGCGGTCCTGGCGTCGTGAAATTCGTGATTTACAGCCATGATAATGTTACACGCGTTTGAGGAGCACAGATGTGGTCCCTCACTCCGCAGCAGCCTCCACCTTGGTTTTCTTGCCACTACCACCACTGATGGGGTCATCTCCACTCGTTCGTTTACGCTTGCCCTTAGTTGCGCTTCCGTTGCTTTTGCCACCTTTGACCCTGTATGTGCTGTCCGAATCTCCATTGCCTCGCCCACGTTTCTTCGCGCTTGCGGACGCCACTGGATGGTCGTCCACGAAAGAAAGCTCATCGTCGTCTCCAAATCCTGCACTGGCAGCGCCCGGGCTGAATCCTTCCCTTGCCCGACCAACAGCACGATCCCCCACTTGTTTAGCAAGATTCCGCTTGCCGGACCCTCCACGACCAGTCGCTGGTTTGACCTCGGCCAGGCTCTCGTTGTCGTCGGCATCCACTCCCGCGGCCGCTCCTTTGCCGTGTGCTCTCAACCAATTGTGCTGACTCTGCGGATTCTGGATCTCGAACAGTCGTTCGACCTCTCTCGGGGTTAGCTCAGCCCAGTGCTTGTCATCAGCGAACGCACTGCCATCTTTTTGCATCTCCTGTGTTCGCGTGAGGCTCAGTTGATCTCCGCATTTGGCGTCCAGACGAAGAAGGTATGCGTCTTCCTGCTCGGAAGTGAGAAACCCCGGTGGTTCCGGGCCAAGTACATCGTCAGGAAGGACATCTCCGTTCAGCTCCGGGCGCGTGTGTGGCACGCTTGATTCAAGTTCTGCCAATGTCGGCACTCCCTGTGCTGCAAGTTTCTCTTCAATCTGTTCGCGGATCACATGCAGGTCCAAGTGCGGAATCTGACCGCGCTGCACCGCTTGTGTGTACTCAACGAGCATCTCGTTGGCGGCTTGTGGAGTCACGTCTTCAGGCACGACGCTAGGTATGGATGCAATGGTGGTGTGCTTTCTGGGCAGGGAGATGTTGTATCGGAGATCGGTCGGAAGTGCTGGGTTCTGGTTGAGATCGAGGCACAGCTCGAGAAGACCACTGTTCAATCATCTGTCAGGACTTTCGTCGCCAATCCAAACAACGCTGCACTCACTCTAGCTCTTCCCTTAGTCGGCGCGCAATGCCCTCGAGTTTCTGCTCTTCCTTGAACATCTTCTTGTTCTCCTCCAGCACGCCATCGAACTTGATCTTCATCTTGCGGTACTTTTTGCGCCATGATTTGTATTGCGGCCTTTTCAACGCTTCCAGCGACTTTCCTCCTGTCGTCGCGTGAGGTGTTGATGTATCTTCGAAGGGATGTTGTGCTACTGTCGGCTGTGCTTGTCTGGGCGTCGCGTTACCTTCCGAGTCGGACATGATGATGGCACTGATGAAGAAGGTCGATGATGTTCAATCTGGCAAGCAGCGAAGGTGATAAGATACAGTAAGGTAGGTGTGGAGGTCGCGGCGCAAGCGGACCGCGCTCCGCCAAACTTTGGGTCACAGTCTCGAGAATTTTCGAGCTTTGCATCCTCAGCCAAATCACGCAACAATGTCGAAATCGGAAATGTCCTCCTCGTCATCGCCGCAGCCGGAACAGAAGAAGCGGAAGCGCACGTCAGTCCCGAATAATGACGCCGACGAACTCGAGATCGATGTGAACCTACCCGAGCCACCATCGAAGAAAGCGAAGCGCAAGGAAAAGAAGCAGTCCAAGTCCAAGGCACCGAAGAGCGAGAGCGGAGACACTGCTGAGGGTGCGAGCAAGACGGACGATGCTACACCAAAGGCCGTGGTCAAGTCATCCAGTGGGACATCCACCGAGCCAGTCAAGCGATCTGAAAACGGCATCTGGATCGGCAACTTGCCGTATTCAGTGAACCGAGAATCGCTGCAGGAATTTTTCCTCAACGCTGGTGGAATCGGAAGCACAGATATCATGCGCATCAACATGCCATTGAATGAGAGGAAGCAAAATAAAGGATTTGCCTATGTGGATTTCACATCACCGGCAGTTCTCGAGATTGCTCTAGCGCTCAGCGAGAAGCTGGTAAACGGGCGAGCATGCTTGATCAAAAATGCAAATTCGTTCGAAGGAAGGCCAAAGGTATCGACAGAGGCAAAGGCCGCGGACGCAGCTGCGAAAGCGGCTGGGAAAGAGCCTACGAAGCGCGTCTTCGTCGGGAACTTGGGGTTTGAGGCAACGAGGGATGAGATTAATGAGCACTTCAGCCAAGCCGGACAGGTTGACGATGTTTTCCTGGCGACTTTCGAGGACAGCGGCAAATGCAAGGGTTTCGGATGGGTGACTTTTGCGGACATCGAGTCGGCGAGCCAAGCAGTCCGAGGTTTCATTTGGAAGAAGCAGGAAGCGGAGGACGATAGCGATGAGGATGCGCGATCGCAAGTGGAGAATGATTCAGACGAGGAGGACAAGACACCAAAGCGCAAGCCGCAGAAGCCCATGAAATGGTTCATCAACCGCATTCATGGACGTGAGCTGCGCTGCGAGTTTGCTGAGGACAAGCAGACTCGTTACAAGAAGCGCTACGGCAAAGCTCCGCCAGCTGCCACAGAACGCGGTGGTGGTGCCCGTCGATATAACGAAGCCACAGCAGGCGAGGCGAGACGTGGAGAGGAGAACCTGCAAGATCTACTACGTGAAGCCCAAGATGCTGCACCAAAGAGGAGAGACCCAAAGATGAAAAAGATGAATAAGGATGAGCGGCAGGATGTTCGTCGCCAGAAATTCGATGCTCGGAAGATTGCGCCTGGAAAAGCGCTTGCAAATGCAGAGAGGAGTTCGAAGGCATCGGGAGCAATTCCAAAGACCTCCGGTACCAAAAAGACTTTCGATTAGTTCGGCATATTCTCTATACGGAAGCAAAAGCTGATCGAAAATGTATGTAATGCACGATTGACGGCCACATCATCATCGTCCGAGAGCTATCTTGTTTGCTTTCATCGATCTTGAAGCCGATCCGGCATGAGAGTGATCTTGAGCGAAGCTATTAGTCTTGCCCTGCCATCACTCTGTGGCCCAAAGCTCGGAACGCGATCATGGACTCTGAAAACGAAGCACTATCTTCATCCTCAGGAGAGGGACTGGAGCCGACCTTACCACGACGGCTGCATGTGCGGTTGATGTACCCTCGCTGCTGCAGCCAATCCATCGACCTTCACCAGTACCCTCGTCTGATCATCAATGACTTGCAGGCAGGAAGAATGGACGCTGTGGGCTGGCACGAGGAACAAAGCATACTGTACGCTTGGTGGGCGGAGCCTTGCCCTGCTTGCATACGTATGTTGAGATCTGCGCTGGGAGGAGGACAAGGAAGAATGCTTATGCCATGAGCAGCCTGGGAACCGCACAGCACCGACGGGAAGACATTTTGGCAACGTAGATCTGTTTGGAAGGAATGATAAACCAACCCGCTATGGAAACCAGCGCTTCACGTCGAACCAGCTTTTCTCCTCCGTAGCTTCTTCGTCCTCGCCACTTTTCACCGAGCGCGTTACGAGATCCTCCTTGTCCTCATTCTTTCCTTCCGTTGGATCTTGTTGGTCCAAAGTACTGTGGTCGTAGCCCGTAGGCTCGTCCTGAGTCTCGTAGTCGAAGTCATCATTATCATCCTCATCTTCTTCGCATTCAGGGCGCGCGACCAAGGCATGATCGTACCCCTCTAAGCTGACATCGACCTCCGTCTCTGGATCACCACTCCGCTTGGCATGGTGGATACGCTGGTAACGAGAGGCATGATGAGGCTTCAGGCGCTGAAGCTTCTTACGAAGCTGAGCCGGTAGTGCAGCATCGCGGGCTTCTAGGTTGCTCGAGTCGTCATCTTCTTCATCCGAACGCTTAGCGTGAACATGATGAGGCTTCATTCGCCCGAGCTTCTTCAAGATATTCTTCGGAACGGCACCGGCGAGAACGCCATTGTCCAGAGCGGCAGCATCACGAACTCTGAGATCACTGTCGAGAGTGCCATCGCTCTCCTCCGCATCCTCTCCCTCATCCTCCTCGTCTTCCTCGTCCTCAGTGGGCATAACTTGGCGGGCAATAAGCTCGTGGTCATACCCCTCAAGGCTGTAATCAATTCCATCGGTATCTGGGTTTGCGCCGCGGTTACGGGCGACTAGCTTGTGATCGTAGCCTTCCAGACTGTAGTCGACGTCGGCGGGAAGCTCGGAATCATCATCGTCTTCCTCAGCAACATCTCGCTGAACGAGCTCTGCTTCTTCATCTGCTTCTTCGTCCTCGTCTTCAACTTCGTCGTTCTCTTCTACAACGAACCCGTCGGTCTCTTCAGGATTGTCATAAGCATTTTCTGCGACGCTGCGGGCGACGAGCTCGTGATCGTAGCCGTCCAGGCTGACATCAACACTCTGTCCAAATTCTTTTTGAGTATCGGCTGCTTCACTCGCCAGTTCGGCGCGGGCAGCAAGGTGATGTTCAGTTCCCTGCGCAGTGACTGCACTTTTCGAGACTGCGAGAACGGCTACTGCCAATCCGGCATAGGTGAGAGCGTGGCGGTGCATTTTGGTCAAAATGTTGACGAAGTGTGTCGTAGGTGACTTGCAATCATCAATATAGGGTCGTGATGTCGATCGCGATGCTTTGTATTCTTGAGATATGGCAGCGAGAAATGAGGTCGTTTAACGAGAGTGCAGTGAACAAAGGCCCGTTTTCAGCCATTGTTCCTTTGACCTCATCAGTGGTCATCAGATTTGATTGGCATTTGACGATGTCACAGTACAAAGAGCCTGGATGTGTGTCGTCTGACGCTGTAATGAACGGAGTCATGAGTAGGCTGGACAAGGAGGACAAAAGCAGGAATCTAAGGCCCCCCCCCCCTCGGGGGATGCTCAGTATGGCCACATAGAGCAGGTCCCGGCGTGCTGGTAAGAGAGGAGTTGGAAAAGCATCGACGCCCGTCCACGTCGGTCCGTTTTGCTGACCAAGGCCGGAGCTGGATGAACGTTCCCTTCGACATGCTTCCAGGTGAAGTCCAGCTTCGTCTCCGTCTCTAATGCAAACGCGACTTTCAGCGTGAGGCGGCGAGAGGAGGACGCAGCCGATTCTATCAGGGTCGTGAGGACTCCTTCCCGGCCTCTTCATATGCTGAGAAATTTCAATAATGTTGGGGACCGTGGCTCGAGGGATCTTGGAATGTCCTTGTTGCGTGAGGTCGAGTTGGTCGTGGATAAGAATACGTACGTGCGCGTTTGGCGATGGAATAAGGTTAAACTACTAGCGGTATTATTATTGACGCTGCACCCTTACTGACAGGAGTATCTTTGTCCCACACTCTTTCGACGAACCTCCTCTCTCAAACGGTCACTCGAGCAATATTCATACATCTTCAATCGTAACCCTTGCGCCGGGCGCATCCATCGATCCGTCGTTGCCAAGGCAAGTCTTCGGCAAGAAGGGAGGTTGCTCTGGATCAAGTTGTCTGAGACACGCGGAAGCAACCAACCTGCACCGTGTCACTCCAGCGCGCGGAATACTTGAAACCCTCATACACTCGCTTCCTACAGGCACCGGCTTGAGTCTACACACATTACATGCGCCTTGAGCGCTGAACGACACCAACATCCGCCATGGCAACCCCCACCGCCAACACGATCAAGGTGGTCGCGCGTTTCCGACCGCAGAACAAGATTGAACTCGCAGCCGGCAGCGAGCAAATTGTCGAGTTCAGCAGCGAAGACACATGCTCCCTCTCTTCCAAAGAGGCCAGTGGCGCCTTTACCTTCGACCGCGTATTTCCAACGAACACCCCTCAGCAGGATGTCTTCGACTATTCGATCCGCAGCACAGTCGACGATGTGCTCGCAGGCTACAACGGAACGGTGTTCGCATACGGGCAGACGGGTTCAGGAAAGACATATACCATGATGGGCGCCGATATAGGAAACGACGAGCAAAAGGGTATCATTCCTCGAATCGTCGAGCAGATCTTCACAAGCATCATGCGCAGTGATGGCAGCATCGAGTTCACGGTCAAGGTGAGCTACATGGAGATCTACATGGAAAAGATCAGGGATTTGCTGGTGCCACAAAACGACAACCTGCCGATTCACGAAGACAAGCAGAGAGGTGTTTATGTGAAAGGATTGGGCGAGTTCTACGTAGGGTCCGTCGAAGAGGTCTACCATGTGCTGGAGCGTGGTGGTCAAGCAAGAGCCGTGGCTGCGACAAATATGAACCAGGAGTCCTCGCGATCACATTCGATCTTCGTGATCGAGGTCACTCAGAAGAATGTCGAGTCCGGATCAGCACGTTCCGGTCGATTGTTCTTGGTCGATCTGGCAGGTTCGGAAAAGGTCGGGAAAACTGGCGCCAGCGGGCAGACTCTGGAAGAGGCAAAGAAGATCAACAAGTCGTTATCGGCACTGGGCATGGTCATCAACGCGCTATCGGACGGGAAGAGCACGCACGTTCCTTACCGCGACAGTAAACTCACACGCATCCTTCAAGAATCGCTCGGTGGTAATTCGAGGACCACGCTCATCATCAACTGCTCGCCTTCGGCCTACAACGATGCAGAGACAGTGTCGACATTGCGGTTCGGAGAGCGCGCCAAGACGATCAAACAGAAGGCGAAGATCAACGAGGAGCTTTCGCCGGCTCAGCTCAAAGCACTGCTACGGAAAGAACTCACGAAAACCACTACTTACGAATCATACATATCATCGCTTGAAGACGAGAATAAGAAGTGGCGAAAAGGCGAGAGTGTGCCAAAGGAGCATTGGACCCCAGCATTGACCGAAATTTCGCGAGCACCTGCTCCGGCACCTCCACGATCTGCCACACCGACCAGCCGGTTGCGAGAAACGACAGGAACGCCAAGACCTGATAGTCGCTTGGACCTCGAACGAGCCGGCACTCCGAGTCTTCCACTGGAAAGGGATGAAAAAGAAGAGTTCTTGAGACGTGAAAACGAGTTGCAGGACCAGCTCGCGGATAGGGAGAGCACGTTGGCCGCTGTCGAGCAAGCTCTTCAATCGGCGAGAAACGAAGTCAAGGAGCTGCGCGAAGCGCAATCCGGCACTGCACGTAGTAATGAGAAGCTGCAGGGCGAGACCGAAGTTCTCCGGATGCAAGTAGAGAAGATCGAATTCGAGAGCAAGGAGGCCGCCATCACTTTGGATTCGCTCAAAGAGGCCAACTCTGAACTCACTCAAGAGCTGGACGATGTGAAGCACCAATTGCTGGATGCAAAAATGTCCGCCACAGATTCTTCGGCTCTGCTGGGCGAGAAGGAGCGCCTGAAGAAGGAGCGCATGGCTCAAATGATGGCCGGCTTCGACCTTGGAGATGGTTCCAGCCGCGAGGAGGCTGTCCGGGAGGTGCTGGAGAAGGTCCAGAGCTTACTGGAAGTTGCCGAGGGCGGCGGCGCCGTCGCGGCGGATGAGCTTGCGCTGCTGAAGGGGAAGCTTGTTGATCTACAAAGCCAGGTTCGCCAGGCAGATCTCGGTGTCAGCGGTCATGCTGACGGTGCGCACACCGCTATTCTGGAGCAGAAGCTGGTCCAAGCGCAGCGCGATTACCAGGATCTTTTAGAGAAGAACCTGTCTCCAGATGATGTGGAGCAGGTCAAGCGCAGTCTGTACGACTCCCTGTCCGCTCAGCAGAACGGGAATGGTGCATCACCCGAGGTGCAGGAGGCCCTTGCACGAACGCAGGAGGAGAACACACGCATACGCAGCGAGCTGGATGCAATGCGATCGCAAGCATTGAGTGGCAGCAACGGCGCCTCCCTCAATAAGCAGCTTGCCGACTTTGACACAATCAAGAAGTCTCTCATGCGCGACCTCCAAAACCGGTGTGAACGTGTCGTTGAGCTGGAAATCAGCTTGGACAGCACTCGCGAACAATACAACTCTATCCTGCGCAGCAGTAACTCCAAGCAGCAACAAAAGAAGCTCGCTTTCCTCGAGCGCAACCTCGAGCAGCTTACGATGGTCCAACGACAGCTGGTGGAACAGAACGCACAGCTGAAGAAAGAAGTCGCCATCGCCGAGCGCAAACTCGTTGCGCGTGGAGAGCGCATTCGTGGCCTCGAGGGCTTAGTGCAAGAAAGCCAGGAGAAGCTCATGCTTGCCAATCACAAGTATGTGACATCAGTGCCCCCAATCTCGACTCGTGACAGCCCACTAATAGACACCGACAGATTCGAGAGCCAGCTCATGGCCGTCAAGGAACGCCTGGAAGCCGCCAAATCCGGATCCACTCGCGGTCTCGGACCCAACTCGCCTGCGCCGTCTAATTTCGCCAACAACCCCTTCGGCCGGATAGCCAAACCACTTCGTGGAGGCGGCGGGGACGGTCCTTCCGTTCCGACCTTTGCAGGTCTGCAGGCTAGCCAGGCGTCGCAGGAGAATATCGGCAGTGGGAATAAGCGAACCAGCTGGTTCAGCAGAGGATAGTGAACACGCTTGAAGCGGCATACGATTGTTCACATGCATGGATATGTTGTTAGGTAGAGCGCTTACCTTGGACATCTTATGGGCTGGCGCAGGGAATAGAAGGAAAGATGGACGGACTTGGTCATGCAGGGCTTGGCCCTCGCTGCAGCATGGAAGACGCGATGTTAAACGATACCCATTGAAACTTAGTTCGCTCGCTACGGCAACGCTTTATCATGAGTGAGAATAAAAAAGGCCTGATCGGACCTGGTTGCGATGGAGCCTCACGTGTACAGAGTCGATACGCTCTACATATGGTGTCCGGCTAAGTCACTCGGGCAAGAGGGTATCCTAAAGACGTTCCGCCGTTCATAATGACCCACTGTACTCGATTGTATCGTTGAGTGGGAGGAAGTATTCATCATGCATATTAAATCATATTTAACAAGCACAAGACCAACGCCAACCCGAAGGAACTTTTACCAATCGCTCAAGCCGCAGCAACGCTTTCCGAAATGTGACAGGATAGGTTCAGCTCATCAAGCCGTCTTGACTCCGTACTCTGAGTAGAAGTGACATTGAGCGACATGCGACTTCTGACCAGTTTTGGGATCAAAGATGTGACAACCATGCTTCGCGGCATTGGGAGGCTATACCAATGACAAAATCAGCAAGGACTCGTTCCGTCCAATCCTGGCGAACAGACTTACCGTGTACAAGTGCAGACTGACAGCGAACTCCTCGTTGCTAGGATTTCTAATCCGATGCAAGCCAATGCTATCAGACATATAGGTGACCTGATCTGCCGCGTACACCGTCTCCTTGGTGACTTTCAGCTCGGACGGTCCCATGCCTTGACCACTGCGGCGGTTCGAGCAGGTATGTGCAGTGCTCGGGTACGCCGAGTCTGCCGCTGTTGCACAAGCCGTCGGATTGGCTGGATCCTCACATGGCCATGCGTAGACGGTTTCCGTCAAGCGACCCTTCAGGATCTTCATGACGCAGTGCGCGTTGGCATGGTCGTGAATGGGACTCCCTTTGCCGGGTGTCCAGACGAGGAGGAGCTGTGAAGAAGTGATGATCAGTACGAGAAGAAGGCAAAGCAGGTACGGTACATCGATTTACGTATCGAGTCGATATCACGTGTTATCGTGCGTAAAGTGCGCTTGCAAGAGGGAAGGCGCGGATGGCGTGCTCGATGTCCGACATGTACAATAGGCGTTCGGGCCCACAAGATGGGACCTCACTTCTTTCACTCACCAAGTTGGCTTTGCCGTTGATGTTCGACACCAGGTTTCGTGTGTATCCTCGGGATTCGTCTGGAAATGCGTACCGGTCCCAGTCGTCCTCCTGGCTTTGGTAGGAGGACATGAGGCGCTTGAGTTCTTCGACGTCGACTCCTTCGCTGTCAATTCCGTTGCTGGGACCCAGGACTGTGGATATATCTGCTTGGTGTCAGAGAGCTGGCGTGGGATGATTCGCTACGAGAACCGACCTTGGACCAGGCGATGGAAGGCATCCAGCATTTCCGGCTCCACCGAGCCTCTTGCACTGTCGTGGATCGATGCGGGTTTCTCTACAGCATGAGACATTTCTTGTGAAGTATCCATATTGAAGGTGGACGGGTATTGGACGAATCTTGGAACGGTCAAGAATGTTGAGAGATCGCAACTGTTGTTGGCGGTCTAGAGAGCTGCGAGCTAGAAAGGGTACTGGAGGTGTGAGCAATTTTTGACTGGGTGGGAGGTTCGGCGAGATAGGGACGGCTTAAGGGCTCCCGGTCGGCGACGGTTTCGCTTTCTTTGCGACCATCACGCCGCGACAATTGGCAAAGAATCGAGCACCTGGCTCAGTTCATCGTCACATCTGAACACGCGGACGAATCGTGCCACTCGTTGTCAGCGATCGCTTCATCGGAAATGATCTGAATCTGCCCTCGCCGTTGGCCATGGCCATCATTGTCGCTTTCCACTCGGTAATATCCCAGGCAGTTGAGCAAGCCGATGACCCGGCGACTGTCTTCACATGACAACTGGCATCGAAGGTTCGGGAGCAGCACGAGCAGGCATCGCAAAAGGTTGAGCAGTATCACGCCCTGCAGTTCCAGGTCTCGGAAGCGACGACCCGGGCTCCAGATTCTGAGGGGCAAAGAGCGTGGGGTGATTCAAGCACTGTATCGGTCGCGCTTCGTTTGGCGTGAAACTTCGTAGGTAGAAAGCATACTACTCAGACTCGCAATCAGATGCAAATCTGCAGGAGTTGTCTTGAATATGTTTTACTTCGTCAGTCTTTGGAATCTCGCAGTGCCATGCATTTCTCGTTCGACGGGAGGCCAAAACCCTCCATTATGATGACTAAGCTGGCGTCATTCGCTCCTCTGACACCACCAAATTCAGTCCGCGGTTTGTTGCGGAGCGACTCGCGAAACCACGAAGTACTACCTGAATCCTCTGCTCTATAATCCCACCAAACGACCATACGAGCACATTCCAACCATATCACCATCCCATCGAACTCTGCAGCGCAGCGAGCGCAGTAGCCCAGCATGGCGACCACGGTAGACAAGATCAAGGACATTGAGGCCGAGATGGCCAAGACGCAGAAGAACAAGGTACACACAAACAGATGGAGCCTTCTGGGTGAATGAATACGGATTGCAAAGAGTTGAACTGATTCACGGACATAGGCCACATCGTTCCATCTGGGTCAACTCAAAGCGAAGCTTGCTAAGCTGAAGAGAGAACTGCTCACGCCGACATCGAGCGGTGGTGGCGGTGGAGTAGGATTCGATGTTGCGCGTACTGGTGTGGCATCGGTGGGATTTATTGGATTTCCCTCTGTGGGCAAGTCGACATTGATGTCAAGATTGACGGGACAACACTCGGAAGCTGCCGCATACGAATTCACGACTCTCACGACGGTGCCTGGACAGGTGGTCTACAATGGTGCAAAGATTCAGATGCTAGATCTGCCTGGTATTATCCAAGGAGCGAAGGACGGAAAAGGTCGAGGTCGGCAGGTCATTGCAGTGGCGAAGACGTGCCATTTGATCTTCATCGTTCTGGATGTGAACAAGCCGCTCACGGACAAGCGCATCATCGAGACTGAGCTGGAAGGGTTTGGAATCCGGGTCAACAAGCAGCCACCGAACATCAAAATCACGAAGAAAGACAAGGGTGGCATTTCGATCACCTCGACTGTCGCGCTCACGCATATCGATAATGACGAAGTCAAGGCGGTCATGAACGAATACCGCATGGCCAATTGCGACATCGCCATCCGATGCGATGCTACTATTGACGATCTCATTGATGTGATCGAAGCCAAGGCCAGGGCATACATTCCCGTTATCTACGCATTGAACAAGATCGATGCAATCAGTATCGAGGAGCTGGATCTTCTGTACCGAATTCCGAACGCCTGCCCGATCTCCTCAGAACACGGATGGAATGTCGACGAGCTGATGGAGCAAATGTGGGAGAAGCTGAACTTGCGCCGAGTGTACACGAAACCAAAGGGCAAGCTACCGGATTACACCGCTCCCGTGGTGTTGAGAAGTACCGCCTGCACAGTAGAGGACTTCTGTAACGCCATCCACAAGACGATTGTCGACCAATTCCGCATTGCTATCGTCTACGGCAAGAGTGTGAAGCATCAGCCTCAAAGAGTCGGACTTTCGCATGAGCTTGGCGATGAAGACATCATCACTATTATCAAGAAGTGAGCAAAGGTCCTGCGAGTGAGCTTTTGAAAGCGCGGACTGCAACCGGACTGTACCCGGACTGCAACCGTCTCCTCAGTGCCGGTCACCCGTCCGAGATCGGGTAGGCACTATGAATTGTTATCTGCTCAGGGACACTCGACTGGAGGATGAACGCCATGCACGCGAGAAACGGCACCGGGTTCAATGTCTGCGGCACGTCATTGCAAACGTGTTCACCCACGTGCAATGCCACGAGTGAGCAAAGCGATGGATTGGGAATGCGGACATGATCCTGAAAACTACGAGACCTCGGTCCATATCGAAGATGTGCATCGCTCGTCTGGTCGACGTGAGAGAACGGCCGGGACGCACAATCGCATCGGCTATACAGAGTCAAGAGATTGGCCACGAGGATTCCGTCGAGGCGAACGTGGGAGAATGCGAAAGGAGGTCTTTGCAACAGTTTTCCATTCAGCAAGCGCCAAGCAATATCATACCTTGTCAATCTGACGACGAATTCTCCCGAACCAAATTCCTCACATAACGACCGCAACGTGGTTGTCCATGTACTTCGAAATATCGCCCAGGAATACCGCTGCGAGGATGCTGCAAATTCCAAAGCCCGTGCTGCAGTAGTATACGTACTTGTACGCAGCTGCGTACGCCATCTGGCCCTGGAGCACGACCTCTTCCCATCCACCGGGCTGCGCAGCGACGCAAGGTATGTCTGCGATCAAGTCGATGAGCGAATTGCCGGTGAGCGCGATGGCCTCCGCGACGCTCTCCTCATCGCAGCCGAGGACACCGACCATGTAGCCGCCAACGTCCCGGACGGCGTAGGGGACGAATTTGCTGACGAATACGTTGTAGTACACGCAGTAGCCGATGCTACCGCCGAGAACTCTTATCGCCAAGGTTAAAGCGCTGACAGTTGCGATGAGGTCATCTGGACAGATGATGGTGGCTGTCGAAAGTCTATCAGTTCGGGGTCGCAGTGTTTTGACGGAGATCAAACTCACTGATGATAGAGGCGGGCACGACTATGCCTCCGATGCCAAGTCCAGCCAGTACCAGCAGACCCCATAGGACGTGGAGGTTGTCTCTCTCTGCCACCGCGAGGGATCCGCATCCTGCCGTCATGAGAATCGACGATACCTACAGACAGAGGACGCAACAATCAGCAGAGATCTAAGGACCTAAGAGGGAGACAACAAGCTGAGATCTGCTCACAATCATGAGCTCCTTATTGTGGCCGCGGAATACGCTCAGAAGAGTCTGCCAACCAAGTCAGTGCCATATTGAAGACCCTGATGTTGTGCCGGCGTTGCCTACAAGCACAATCACAGCTCCGACCATGACGCCCATACCGACGGGCAGACCACGAATACCATTGCCAACAGGATCGTGGCCATAGACTGGAGGTCGAATGGTGTCAGCAGCCAATACTAAAGGGAAGATGGCAAACTGTGCAACGGACCGTTGAATGCCTGAGTAGGCCAGAACATCAGAATCGACTAGATGATATTAAGGTCAGCGGTGATACAAGACGTGCTGCTGAGAGTATTCTTACGAAGAAGTTGGCTCCGCTGATTGCCGTGATGACCTATGGGAACGAAGCGTCAGCCATGGCCACAGTGAGAAGTACACGATTGAATGGGTCGATGCTCCAACGACAGCTGAAGGTCTCTCCTGTTGGAAGCTCACCAATGTCAGACCCATCGTGCGAGGCTAGAGACACGTCAGCCAGGAGCTCAAGAATAATTCGGAATGATAACAGGCTTACCTCCTGTCTCAGGCGTCTTGGAAACATGCTGGAGGCGAAGTATGAGAATCAGCGTACGTCTTGAGGAAGACGATTGGGAGACAGGTGCAGCTTCATGTACGCGGTGCCGGGGTCTGCTCACGGATATGGTGCATAGCTCTGCCACACAACGAAACCAATCAACTGGATGATACCGAGGATGAGCGGGACTAGAACATGTGCCTCGTCCCAGTCGTACTGGTACCCGCCCCATTGCATCCCTAGCATCTACTCGGAATCAGCAACAATGCATGATTGCAATCAACCTTGGAGAACTTACAAAGCAGATCATGCCCGAGATGGAAAGAAAGCCGCCAAGGGAGTCGATGCGGCGCAACACGTCCTTTCTGGACATTCCAGCACCTGATCTCGTCAGCACGCCTCACCGAACAGAGCCAAGGTGGATCCCGAATCAACGTACTAATCGCCCGAGGTGGCGGAAAGAAAAAGCAAGCGACCATGACCAGGCCAATAAAAGCCCACAATCCGCAGAACAAGCCCAGCCATCTCCAAGAGTAATGATAGGCGATGAGTTGCGCGTAGAGTACCGAGGGAACGAAGGGAACGATGGAGAAGACGAGAACAGCGACATATTTGCCACGGCTGGCTACCGGTGCGAGCTCCGAAGTGACGGCGAGCGCAGTCAACTCGTTGACTCCTATCAAGGATTTAGTTGCATCATTGACATCTGGGGAAAGGACATCTCGACTTACCAGCACCGACTCCGGCGAACACCATACCACCTGGAGGTGTCAGCACACGGATCTGGAGAGGCCTTCTAGACTTACAGATGAAGGTGTTCATTGTCTGTGCGGTCGAACAGATTACCATTGCTAAGCAGAGCAAGGTTGCTCCGCCCAGAGCAACGTATCGGCGACCTATCAGGTCACTGATGCTTCCAGTAAAGGGGCAAACGGCCGCTGCAAAGTAAGGATCAGCTGCCATCATCACAACACAGACCGGAGAGTCCGTTACCAAGGGACAGCAAGTTGCCAAGTACCATCCATACCCATCTGTCCGTGCCGCCGATGTCGCCGTAAATATATGGCGGAACTCCACCGAAGAGGTATACTGGAATCTGAGAACCTGTCCACACTATGAGGCATCAGCATGGTTCCATCGACACGACAAGGAGTCGCATACGGAAGCCCATGGCAATCAAGCTCATCTTCCGATTGAAAGTCATCGGTTCCGAGCGAAGGGCTTCAACGTGGGAGTTGTCCGTTCCCACTTCCTTCTGTTGAAGATCAACGTTCTCCACATGACTGTCGTTGGTCTTCTCGACGTTCGGGCTATGTTCCGAGTTATCTGAGACAGTCAGTCGGCTCCGCAGAAGGCTATTGCGAATATCACGTACTGGAGCTTGAGCTCTCGTGGGCATGTGGAGTTCCCATGGCGAATGGCAGACTCCGCTAAACCCTGAGTGTTGTCAATGTTCTGGATGAAGCTGAGAACTTCTCGATCGTTCGAGGGCGCTTGCACTGGAATGGGAACATGGTCCTAGTCATGCCCGCACGGCGGCAAGGACGGCTATGAATGTGGCATCGTGTCGAACTCGAAGACTCGAACGATGCAGCACTGCATTTGCGGGTGGTTCACAGGCGGAGAACCCTGCTCACGCTTACATGCAGATACTGTGTGGTACAGCAGCTTAGTCGTTAAGCGACCCAATCGAGCAATGTTCGGCCGCGACTCTGGGCTGCCGAACCGACCTTGAGTCGTTGACCAATGCAGCAGCTGGAAGTCCTACTGCGTTGGAGCTGCTGTGAGGACGAGATTGGACGGTCGACATGCGGCCGGATGAATCGTCCGATCAATGCCCCATGGAGCGTCTTGCCCGGTGTCTAGATGTCCCGACTCAATCAGGAACTAGTCCGATGGAAAGATCAAAACCATGCGAAATCGACCGAGGCCAGATCACGCCCTCATTCGAGGTTGCATGCCTCCGTGCTTCCGCTCAAACTGCACACTCCAAGCTACCTAGATGCACTTTGTCTAGTCAAATGTAAGCGATGACAAGGAATCATGCTTCGCTCAGTTAGCTTGGTCGGTGCAGTTTGAGCGGAAGCACGGAGGTATGCATATGGTGGGGACGCTGGACTGTCCCCCCGTATGGGCTGCGTGAGGTCGACCTTGGCTTCGGCGCCGCGGACCTACAAGCTTGTCTTTGATGCAAGACTCTTTCCCTCTTGGCCGACTTTCTAAGCTCTCTTTCTAGCGCCGGTGCACGCTTGGTGGTCAACAACAAGATCTCAACGTCGCGCAGTCGGTTATGCACGTTCCCGGCTTTCGGGATGATGATGCATGATGGGCGGCCTTTGCGGGCTTGGTCATGTGCATGACCATAGCTTCTACCTCCCCTCTGCCTCTACCTTCGTCCATCTGCACTCTAAAACGCCATGGCGTCCGAAGGAACAAGCCCAATTGCCTTGTGCTTATCTTGTTGTGCCTCAGAAACTACTGGCCGAACAGCGAATGCCATCAGCATGCAATACTTGACCGGCACGAACGCCTCATGCTGTGAGTTCTCGAATCTCATTCCACAAAGAGGACTTCCGACCCTTCGTTTTCGATCATGGTCTTCTCAAAGTTTGCTCTCCAATTGATTTTACTGCTTATACGTAGCGTACGCTCGGCACCTGTTAACAATTCCTCTACAGACCCGGCAGAGCTCTCCACCGACGTGTGGGCCACTGTCATCGCAAATGTTGCACCACTGATGGCTCTTGTAGGAGAGAGGAATGCAAAGGAGTTCCTGCGCACAATTTCAACATGGCATCAGCTACTACTCCTCAGCTGCGCGCCGTTGGGTATACTTGCAATCATGGTCTCGGCAATTCGACTGAGCGGACCCAGCTTCCTGAAAAGACTGGTCGGACGAGACTCGGAACGCCGAACTGAAGCTTTAGTCGAAGTCACGCCGTTGAGCGTGCGGCCAGCGACTTCGGTGTATACTTCCCGGGCGGTGGAAGTTGAAGCCACGATCAACAATTCGGGAGTAGCCTTTGTGGGAGGCCACGTCAAAGAAGCGGACGGCATCGATGGCATCGAAGCTTTCAAGCAGATTCTCAGATCACACGCCGACTCAGCCGTCGAAGACAACGAAGACATGGAAGCAGTGCTCGTTCTATGGTCTACTGGCTCATTGGATCAGGTATCTACGCTATTTGACTACCTCACTGATGGGGGCAGCAAGCAGTCGACAACGCCCTTCATTGGCTCAATCGCTGCCGTCAGTTATCGAACCACAGGAATCAGTCCTACTCAAAGACATGGCAGCCTTGCGAGCTCTCGATATGGGCTTTGGAACATACTGGCTTCCTCTATTGCATTGTTTCTCATGACTGGAACCCAGGTCCTCGGCGCCGTGTATGGACACACTCCAAAGAAAACCCTGTATATGGGGCTGGCCGCTTATGCTGCCATCGTTGCATTCACCTTCCTGCTACTCAAAGTAATCCAAGGAGAAATCTATGCAGAGAAGAACACCCTCGCGCCGTGTTTCAACGACGCCTTGTGGTCATTCAGCAATTCTACGCACACTCAGCACAGACGCATGGCACGTCCTTCATCGAACACGCTTGTCACAGCGAGGCCTTTCGAAGCAAATACGCAGCAGCGGTTTTGGCGGAAGGTGATCACAACCGCATTGACGGCGTGTCTTATTGGCTCTTATGTCCCATACTACATCTCCATGAGGGTCTCTCCCTGGTGGGTGTCACTGACCGGCGTCGGCATCATCTGGACGGTGGCTCTCTATCGGTCCCTGTTCTCTCCAACTACAATCGTCGCATTGGAAAACAGCATCGGCAAAGACGAGCACTGGATCGGGATGTTTCGCCGTACCCTCGACGAGTCACTGCTGGCCACGCTTGAAGGAGCGCATGATCGGAGCTCCCACCTGAAGAAAAGGAGCCTTCCTTCCACACTACCACCATCCCCATCATCTGATGTGGAGGACTACATCGTGGTCGAGCCCGCCGAAAAGACCGAGATCAACACAGCCGCCGGAGCTGATTGTACCGCATTCCTCTTGATTCGCCAACCCATTCGTATAGCCTTGAACTCCTGGTCTGGCGCCGAAGATGTGATCAAAGCAGGCCTTGAGTTTGCCAAAATCGCATGCCAGACACAAACCAATTCTTTCTTATCACACAAGATTAGAGAAGACTCATATTGGCTACGAATAGTCCGGATGCGTATTTCGATCTATATTCCTGGCCTTGTGTGGCGCAGTCACCACGAAGTCGACCTGGCATTGACACCAGAGTTCAAGCTCGACGATGTCATCAGGCATATCTTGAAGCTATTCCACGTGTGTATAGATCAAACAGGAACAGTGACCCGACACAGTGTCAACCGGACCGACGCAGTCGAGCTATCGCACGTTTTATGTGGCCCTGTTGCCGACCCACCCGTACGCAAGGACTTCAACCAGAGAACTGCGACCTTGCGAGAAGTGCTTGTCGCTGTTCGAGAGAACGAGCGCAACGCAGACTGCCGAAAGTTCTCGCTCGAACAAACTCTACTGCTACCCTCCATCATGCTTGCGAGCACGTACGACAGGTGGAAAAAGCGTGAGGTAGATGGTGAAAGCCATCACGCAGGAGCATACGGACAGGAAATTGCTGCTTTGCAGGATACGCACTTCGACAAGCTCGCACCAAGCGGCCTCCCGTGGCTGCCTTCACTGCAAAGAGAGCTGGAAAGATTGAACATTCTCGAGGACTTCATGTCAGAAACAGGACCAGAAACCACTGGAGCCTCGCTCGCAGCGAGAAGTGATGACGCAGGCCACTACAGCACGGCAAATCGCCTGATATCGTTCAGTGGCAATGTCAACAGGCTGGATGGTCGTAACGACCTGAATTCGTGAATATGAGTTAGGGGTAGCCACTCGAGTAATTTCAAAACCTGACAGCAGTCCATCGAGGCCGATCTGGAAACCGCAGTCGAACGGAGCATTGCTACCGGGAGCGATATGCAGTAATCCAGCAAGTCAGGCATGAAGGCCTCTCGCAGTGGTTGAGTGGTTGATTGACGGAATGTGGCAGTGGCTGTTTGCGTCTGCATTCACGGGGAGGAGACACATCTTGGCACAGCTTGCCCGTGGCCAGAGTTTGTGTGCCGACAGATGTCAACAAATCATGTTACGGATGCACCCAACGTTCGCAAAAGTATGGAAAGTCTCCACTCGTTCATGCACATTCCAGTACATGGCTGTGGCGTCGACACCTCGATGCCGAGTCAACGGAACTGGTGCGAGTCGAGCCTGCACGACATGCATTTGGTCAGATCTATCAAAGAAACACCGCTCGTAGCAGCGACCGTCGAACGAATCGGATGGAGCTGGCGCATTGCAGTGCATATGGGACATCCTGACAGTGCTAGGATGAGTGCACACGTCAGATGCCAACAGTTCGCCTATTTCGCGCGAGCCATAGCCGCCGAGTCCTGTACTCATGTCAGCGGATGCCGTTTACGAAGTCTTCTCGACCGATACCTACAAGATAAACCTGGTAAAAGTCCATCTTCAGATCATCACCATCGCCAACGAAATGCGCACGAGCTGCCCAATCGACTGTCGTACCCTTGCCATCCTTCAATGTGTAGTCGACTGTGCCAAAGAGCATGATGTCGTCGGAACCCGAGCCGAATGGATACAGCTGCGCAGGCTTGTGCGAACGTTTGGCGACCTTCTCCCACATGGCGTGGCGCATTTTTATGATAGCTGTTCTTGGTTCAGTATTGCTGTAGCTTGCTTGTATTTTGCCATTGAGTCGTCCTGCTCACCATCGCGGCCGTTGACCTCATTTAAGCCCATGATGAGCCTGCCATCCGATGTGAATTGATCCGCATAGTTCTCGTGGCCGTCAGGAGTGTCAGAGATCTGGTAGAAACGCTCAAAGAAAGCGTGGATGGCAGGTTTCACCTGTCCATCTTTTGGTACGGATGCAGAGTATTGGCTCATGATTTACTTGTTGTATAACACGATGCAAGAGGTGACGGGTTGAATCGTATAGGTGGACAAAGCGCTCAAGTAAGAGCGTATTCAAGATAGAGACTCTCTCCAAGTACTCACACGGCTGTGTTCGGATCGGATGTGGTTTAGGTGACGTTCAAAGCGGAGTAAGGTAAGCTTTCATCCGACAAAATGGCGCTAGCTTGTAGTCTGACTGTACTATTCACTTCAATGCCTTTGAGGTTGCTTGCTTCATGGAGATAAGTATCGTAATTTGCCAAAGCGCAAAGCGACCACCATGACCGAGTCGACCAATAGGCGGCAAATCCGTGTGAAAATTATCCAACTCCTCCCGGACTCTCCATAGCCACATGGTCGGGAGACGTCAACAGGAGCGAGCGACAAGTCGCACAAAAGATTGATCTGCAAGGCATGACTGGTGGAGTTGATCGTGTCGGCCATTGACCATATCCTGATACCAGGCTTGCGAACGTGGAATATCAGAGTTGCTGCTCGGATGAAGGAAGCAGAGGAAGTTAGCGCTGTACATAACTTCGACCTAGTAGGTCTACTGCAACCCATTCGAGCCCCCAAGTGCCTGCCTCTGAGAGAACATAGGAGATCCAAGCACTTTGGCGTCCCGCAACAAGCCAGGTATACCAGCTTGGGATGCATCGGCTGAGATTCTAGGACGGCAGCTCGACATGCCCCAGCGTGTGTCCCTCCTCTCACTTTCTTTTTTCCCACATACCACGTAGAGACACATTTACTTGGTAACCTTGGCCTCCACCTTCTCAACTGCCTGCTCGATCTTTTTCCCTTGCTCCTTCGCCGCATCCTTGATCTCCTCCCCAACGGTAGTCCCCTTCTGACTGGCCTGGTAGCTCAAGACACGCCCAGTCTGAGTGGCTCCCACGCAGAAGAGGAGGAAGTTGACGCTAGCAAGAAACAAGTTTCGTGGCTTGATGACGAAGCACCATCGAGTCCAGATGAGGCCAGTACACATGAGTGCGGTGTTTTGTGAGAGGGAGAGCTGGTCGGCTGGGCGAGCGAAGTCGGCGGCACCTGCAAGGACGAGACCCCACTGAAAGTCGCAGATGTCAGTATGATGGAAGTCTGTTCGCCATGCGGTGCTCGAGAGCTTCCGAAGTCTATCTTACCTTCATGATGGGTGCCCAAAAGTGCACCGTCTTAGGACCGACAGGAGAGTTGAGAAACCTTGCAAGTCCCGACTCGGTGGCTTTGACAGCTTCCGCAGCCTCCGTGACGGTCGACTGCATTCGGCGCTGAGCGAAACGAAGGTGTGCGTTGACATTTTGCTGGAATACGGGCTGGCGGAAGGTCGTTTGCGCCGCGCGCAGGCCGAATCGTGCGGACATTGTGAGAGGAGAGGATGTGAGATTCACAGTGCCGGCGGAACTGTGTCTCGTGGAGCTTCGGCTGCGGGTCGAAATCGGCGAAAAGTGGTCTTGTACGGTGTTGAGCAATGTCGTGGAGAGGTTACTGGGAGCTTCAAAGGTGGAGTAAGCAACAAGCGCCAAGCTTTATGGGCGATGTCGGGTCAAGACAGCATGAAGACTGAACAACCCGCTCACGCCCTTGCACTCCCGTCGCATCGCACCTATACCTCTGCGCCAGCGCGATGTCCTCCAAATACGCCTTCAGCAAGACTCTCAAGGAGCTGCGTTTTCTGCATTGCCAGACCAGCGAACACTCCAACGCCGTCCGGTAAAAGCCATCGCGAACCTTTACATCACTTGCAGAGCTCCGACTGACCACACACTCCTTTTTCAGATCATTCCTTACCCGCGCATACCCCACGATGAAGAAGAACAACCCACACACACCAATCATGGTCCGCGAAGCAATGGGCATTGAACCGAGAGTATACGCACGATACGAGTTTGGCGTCGAGAAGGTGGCAGATTTGAAGGGTGAGTCGCGGTTCTGGGGAAACAAAACTCGCTGTCGAGTTCTGACGAATCTTCCGTACAGGGCTGGACGACAAGGCGATAGAGGACAAAGTTTCAGGGCTTGTGAAAGGGCAATAGTAAAGACGCTGAAGCTGAGTCGCATTCTGGTGTGTACATATGTACGATACCGTGGTATGAGACAGGAAGCGCGCCCAATACGATACCCCAAAGATTGCTGTCTCCATCTGTTCTATATACGGGGACCGCTCCTCCTGGGAGGAGAGGCGAGCCTCCGGCCGGCGACAGAGTAGGGAAAGTTGAGAGAGGCTGAAGATTATGCCCGGAGCTAAAACACACTATACATCGGGACCATACAACACCACTCCGCACGATGATGCCATTGTGGTCACCCATCAACGTTCCGACCACTCACTTGCCGACCTCGCCGAATCGATACTGAGCCCAAGACATCGAGCCCTCAGGTAGCGTCCAGATCTGCTTCCCTCGTTCCTCACTGGCAGCTCCAGCAGCGACGTGGACTGGTAGCAGGTGCTCGAACGTCGGATGCGCCTTCTTTGCATCCTTTCTCTTCAACAAATCCGCCATCGCCTGCTGTCTAGAATCAGGAGGCGTTTCGGCGGCTTCCTTCAACGCATCGTCGAAGGTGGTGGCGTAATCTGCAGCACCTTGCTTGCCCGCCCATTGGCCATATTCTCGAAGATTGTGCACGGCCATTCCACTCGTGATGATGAGGACGCCCTCGTCGCGCAACGAGGAGAGAGCTTTGCCAAGAGCGTAGTGCAGATCGGGGTTTTCTTCATCGAAAAGCGAAACCTGCACGATTGGTACATTCAAGGGGTTGGTTTCTGGATCGAAGGCCACTGAATAAGATGCCCATACGCCGTGATCGAGACCTCTTCGTACCCCCTCGGCCTTGATGCCTGCGTTCTGGAGCAAACCGATGATCTTCTCCGCCAGGGCTGGATCACCAGTATTCGGATATTTCCACTCGTAATAGTGGGCTGGAAAACTGTTGATTGTCAGACTCTCCTTACAACTTCTGTTTGTGCACAACGAACCCGTAGAAGTCGTAGATTAGGTCCATGCTTTCGGCCGTGTTGACTTCAATGGTGTCTTGGAAACCTTGCCAATGAGCAGACAGAGCGACGACTGCCTTCGGCTTGACCTTTGTCGTGATCTCTTTGCCGAGTTGTTTCAGGATATGGTGTGCCGGATGCATGACTTGCTCCTTGATATTGGGCCCCCCATGTCCGAGAAAGTAGACTGGTGTCCGGCCCGTGCTAGCATCATTTGACATGCTGTCGTCCGATGTAGTTGCAGTAAAACTAGAGGCGATGAACCGTATTTCTGCTGCCGCCTGCTTCGCAAATGATTGGACAGCTCGTCCTGCGGTAGTGACACGCAGCCAGGTGGGGATTGAAGACAGGAAGAGGCCGAACAAGAGCAGTTTGAGCCACGGAGGCATTGCAGGAAGGAGCAGCAATGTATGCTCGCAGTACAATTTCAATGCATATCAGTCGCCCACTCATCCGCACGGCTAGAACACCGTTGGATTGACGTCTTGCTTTGTCAGGATTGAACCCGGAAGGGAGGTAGTTCTATCGCGGGGCAAAAGATATCGCGGCAGAGGTTCCGCCTTGCACGTATTGACAGCTTACGACCGACCTCCAACCACTTCAGACATCCACAAGGTCGGGAAACTTTTGGAGCAAACTGCCGAATATTGAGCATATACCTGCATCTTTTCGAGCTTCGACAACCAGATCCGTGCTCCTCCACACCAAGCGCCATCGGCAGGGACATCCAACCTCACCCATCAAACGATACACACCTCACCACAATGTCTGCCGCTGCGCTGGTAGCTCCAGCTTTGAAGAAGCATACGGCGACCGTGATCGTTGCGCATGGACTCGGCGACAGGTAGAGACCTCCTCACCACATTGCATTCAGCATGGAAAGCTGACCTTGAACCGCAGCGGTGCCGGATGGTAAGCAGCCTCCATCACCCTCTCCCCACACAAACCTCTGACCGAGCCTCCCTCAGGCACTTCCTCGCAGAAGAGTTTCGCCGCAAGCAACTTTTCCCTGAGACGAAGTTCATCTTCCCGAACGCACCGCAGATCCCCATCACCGTGAACGGCGGCATGCGCATGCCGGGCTGGTACGATATCACATCTTTCTCCGACCTGGCGAGTCGCACCGAGGACGAAGCGGGAATCACTCGATCGCAAAAGTACTTCCACCAGCTCATCGATGAGGAGATCAAGAGTGGGATTCCGAGCGAGAGGATTGTGTTGGGTGGCTTCAGTCAAGGTGGTGCGTTGAGTCTGTTGGCGGGCGGTACGGCGCCGCAGGTGCGTTGAGTCTGTTGGCGGGCGTTACGGCGCCGCAGAAGTTGGGAGGCATTTTTGGACTGTCGTGTTATCTGGTACTGCAGTCGAGGTTGAAAGAGTTGATACCGAAAGACTCGCCGAACGCGAAGACCCCGATTGTATGTCTCATTGACGAACACGTGTTTCGGTACATGCTTTGACTGACAATCCTCTGACTAGTTCATGGGCCATGGCACAGCAGACCCAATCGTTCAGTACCAATGGGGCAAGGCATCAAGCGAAGCCCTCAAGGAGCAAGGCTACGAAGTGGACTTCCGTTCCTACGCCAACCTGGCACATAGCGCGGCACCACAAGAGATTGAAGATTTAACAGCATGGCTCAAGACACGAATCCCCGAGGTGGGCGACAAGAAAGATGGTACTCTCTGACTCGACTGGGCCAGAGATGGATTGCAACGTGAACCCTATGATGCTGGAGAAATCAAGCTGGTCCTGGGACTGATCGGGGTTTGGATGTTGTGGATACTTCTCTACGCTGCCTGGCGAAGGCTGAGAGCACCTGCACAGACAGGCGAGCAGAAAGTGGATTAATGCGGTGGTCCATCGTTGCGTCAAGTAGATAGAGTAGATGAGGCTATGGCAGCTGCTCGCAAGCAAGTTTCTTATGCTGCCCGTACGAAAGTCGTAGGATCCCTCTGAATGCCTCCATGCTAGTCTACGATACTCCTTCGCGGAAGCAAAGCTCCTACCCGAATTGATGATCATCAATCGTAATCGAGCCACATTCTTCACCTAGCTAAGTTCTTCGGTGCCTCCGTGGCAGGACCCTCAGGCGTGACATACGCCTTGGTCATGCCTCCATCAACAACAAAGTCGGTGCCGTTGACAAAGCTGCTCTCTTCGCTCGCCAGGAATAGCACCGCCTGAGCCTGCTCAATCGCTTCGCCGAATCGTCCGGAGGGAAAGTGCACCTCACGACGGTGACGCTTCGCCTGATCGTCACCCAGCCAGTCCTGGAGAAGGGGAGTGTTGAGCGGAGCCGGGCAGAGCGCGTTGAAGCGGAATCCCTCTCGGGCGTGGACGATGGCCAATTCGCGTGTCATCGCTAGCACGGCACCCTTGGAGGCGGTGTAGGCGAGTTGCGGAGTTGCGGATCCGACGAGTGCGACGACTGAGGCGGTGTTGATGATGCTTCCGCGGGTCTTCTTGTGCTTGCGGAGGGCGAGCACGGCGTGCTTGCTGCCGAACCAGACACCTTTGACATTGATGTTGTGGGTTAGATCCCAGATCTTCTCGGGTGTGTCGACGGCGTCTATCTTAGTCAGTATCGACTCCTGAAGAGATGGACTCCGTCATAGACTCACCGGCATCATCGCCGTGCATAATTCCTGCGTTGTTGAAAATGATGTCCAGACCACCCCAAGCATCAAGCTTCTCAATCGCAGCTTGCACGTCGGACTCTTTGGAGACATCTACCTTGGTCGTCTCGACTTTGCCCACGGCATTTGGTACCATTGACTTTGCTTTGGCGATAGCCTTCTCCAAAGCTGGCTCGGAAATGTCGGTCATCAAAACATTGGCTCCCTCGCGGAGGAACAGGATCGTTGTCTCGAGGCCAATGCCACTGCGAAGGACGTCAGCCAATTTCCTGTTTGATCGATCGTGGCCATGTATCGAGAAGCCAGCATGTTTCACTTTGACTGCTGACACGGATTCTTCAATCCGGCCGTGGCGATTGACGTTCGATATCTGTGGCGACACTTACCCAGCGGCTCCGGTGATGATGGCGTTCTTGCCTGCCAAACGGCCACGAGAGACTTCTCCATTGGTAGACCTGCTTCAGTCAGCCCCCGACCCGTTGCTTTGGGATTCCCTCCTACACTCACATGTTGTTGAAATTGTTTGTGTTTTTACACTTTTCGATCGTAGCTTCCTAAAGTGGTAAAAGAATCCCTGCTGGCAGCAGTCGATGTCAAGCCAATGCTTTGAGCAACACTCGATCTGGTGGGGTGCGGTCTCGATGTTGAAAGCGGTGATGCAGAAGAAGTGTTTGAGCAAGGAATCAAAGTCGAAGGCGAAGTCACACAAGGTGATGGTGGTTTGGAACTTTTCTGGAAAGAGTTGCTCATACTTTACGTGTGCCTGAGCGCAAGGGCTCCGATAAGATTGCCTTCCGGCGAGCAACCGCTAGCGTGAGGAATCTGAGGATCCACCGCCGCATTGAAGATGACGGGACATGTGATGCGATGAAGATTGTGAAACAGTCGTCGCACACACCGCTCGGCCAAGTCTCGAGGATACCATATCTTCGCCGTCTTCGGTCGGTGCATCGTTCTCGTGTCATTTAAATGACGCTGACTGCTTATCCTCGTATCTACCATTGCCCGCAAACACGCGCAGCCGACAAGACGTCTTGGACTTGACGTCAGCGCGGAATGAACTCCAAAGGTCTCTTGGCCGGACCGCACTGAGGTGTAGGACGAATGCGAGGTATCGTTGTACAGCAGACAGGGACGCAAATATCGAAGAAGTCGGGTGAGATATGAAGACAGCATCACGATAGACGTCCAACAAAGAGGGAGATTGTGCATGCATGCATACATGTATGCACAATCGTCTGATCGGCCATGCGGAGTCGCGACCAGCCACGCGAACACTTAGTGGGCGATCACCGCAAGCTATAGACAGCTCTACCGGTCCGCCGTGCCATTGTTCCTCTCTTGACCCCAGTACAACCTCCGATGAGGCTAAGAGACCTTTTCGCTAATTCAACACATTCTGCTCCGCCTTGGTGTGCTCAACTGCAACCATCGACGTCCTGAGCATCTCTCCGCCGCATTCGACACCCAGCTACGATGACGATCTCCGATGATCCGAGCCAGCTCAAGCACGAAGACCTCGAGGAACTCCTCAAGAATGATACCAGCGTCAAGGTCGCCGGCGTGGACATTGACGGCCAGCTACGCGGCAAGCTGATGTCCAAGAAGAAGTTCCTCTCGATTGCGAAATCTGGGTTCGGGTTCTGCTCGGTCATCTTTGGCTGGGATATGCACGATCAGACGTATTTCAAAGAGTTGAAGATTAGCAACAGTGAGAATGGATACAGAGACATCTTGGCCGAGGTGGACTTGAGCAGTTTCAGGCGGATTCCTTGGGAGAAAGATGTTGCATTCTTCCTGTGCAGCTTTCGTGAGCCCGAGGGACAGAGCTTGAGCGCGTGTCCACGAAGTTTGCTTGAGAGGGCAGTACAGAAGATATCGGCAAAGGGTATGGGCGCGCTTGCAGGAGGTGAGTTCGGTTCTATTGATGCTACGGGCGGACAGCGCTGACGTGCTACCAGCGGAGTACGAGTTCTTCACATTCCGAGCACCGGACGCTCACCATGCATCGGCCGCCAACGACGATCGCAACTCCAGCGCGACATCGACTTTCCTCCAGAACAATCCCGTCAACAGTCTTCCAAGCTTGGAATCAGGCATGTTCGGCTACTCCATCACACGACCTGTACATAACCAAGAATGGTACTACGGAATCTACGATGCATGTCAAAAGTTCCGTTGCGATATTGAAGGATGGCACACGGAGAGTGGACCGGGCGTGTACGAGGCTGCATTGGAATATGGCGAGATCCGACAAATGGCCGATCGAGCGGCATTGTTCAAGTTGACGGTCAAGAACATGAGCTCCAAGTACGGCATTACACCATGCTTCATGGCTAAACCAAGAGAAGGTCTACCAGGTAACAGCGGACACATGCATGTCTCTCTCAAGGACAACAAAACCGGCAAGAATCTGTTCGTCAGGGAGGAGGCAGATCCAAATCCACCTTACCCGGACCTGGCATACGTCTCGGATATTGGTAGGCAATTTCTTGCTGGGTTACTCGATGGTCTACCAGATGTCATGCCGCTTGTGGCTCCTACAGTGAACAGCTACAAGCGGCTGGTGGAGAACTTCTGGGCGCCAGTCACAGTTTCGTGGGGATTAGAGCACCGTGCCGCTTCGATTCGATTGATCGCACCGCCAACATCCCCTGCGAAGGGAACGAGATTTGAGGTTCGAGTGCCGGGAGCGGATACCAATGCCTACCTCGTATTATCTGCGATCCTCGCGCTCGGCTACAGAGGGATCGAGAAGAAGATGGAGATTCCGGTTCCACCGCTCGGCAAAGGACAGGACGTCGGAGGAGCTGCTGATAAGGGTCAAAGGCTGGCAAAGAGTCTGAAGGAGGCCACCGCGCAGTTTGCTCGGAAAGACAGCGTTGCGCGGGAGGTATTTGGAGATGACTTTGTTGATCATTTCGGCGGGACGAGGGAGCATGAGATTCGACTTTGGGATGAGGCGGTGACCGATTGGTAAGTGATCTTTCTTTGAGGTGTCTTTCCATTTGCTGACGATCTTGCAGGGAGGTGAAGAGATATATTGAGACAGTCTAGGCGCCACAGTGCTAGAGTTGCGAAGTTACCAGGCTGAGACTACGAAGTGAGGCGCAGATTCTTAGGATCAGCTTCGAATGCATGACAGTGCCGTCAAACATCGATATGTGGTCGTATGAAATGAACTCACTCATTACCTCTGACATGTGCGAAGTACATGTTCATGGTAATGTGCAAAACGCAGTCAATTGCCGAGATTGATCTATTGCGAAACCTCGCCCTGCGGATCCTTTGTCATGAGTGAAACGGTCGGGTCGGTTCCCATCGTCTGCCGCGTGCCTTAGCTCGCTGCTTTGTTCACGGGTGCGGCAGGAACTCACTTGAAGACTACAATAGACGTGTGTATCCACGTTGACCAAACCTACATCTACTTGCTGCCCCCAAAATTGACGTGGCAAGCATCTCGTATCGCCAGCCTCACGTGAGAAATCCAAAGCCATCGCCCGCCGCGCAAGCCGTTCTTCTCAGCCATCGAGCTGCCAAGAGCGTTGAGACCCTGCCCCCGAAGATAGAAGCCTTGCGACGACGACGACCGTTGTTCACTTCGCACTCTCACATCACCATCATCAGCTCCCACCACCACACTCACCATCTCGAAACCCACATTCACGATCTTCCACGAACCGACGAATACCTCCACGACACACCTCCGACCGCATACCACCTCCCATCGAAGCTCTCAGCTGACCGCCGATCACATCCGCTTGAAACCGCCTCCAGCTCTCCACTACATTCACAATGGCTTCCAGCAATGCCGACGGCGGTCTCTATGACCCGTACGTCAAGCGAGGTGCCGAGGAGGGCGACGCCAGCAATGCGCGCACCCAAGGTCTTCAGCGTGTAAGCCAAGCCGTCGCAAAGGCGCAAAGCAGTGGCAGCACTCTCACATGGATGCCAGTACTAACGTAGGTTGACCTCCAGGAAATCGACGGCGCCGTGCAAACGATGCAAAACAACATCCACAAGATCTCGGAGCGCGGCGAGCGGCTCGACAACCTGCAGGACAAGACGGATCACCTGTCGACGCAGGCCAACAGTTTCCGCCGGGGCGCCAACCGCGTGCGCAAGCAGATGTGGTGGAAGGACATGAAGATGCGCATGTGCATCATCGTGGGCATCATCATCTTGCTGGTCATCATCATTGTGCCGAGTGGTGAGTACACATACACATGTTTGGCGGGACGTGTGAGGGAGCAGTGGAGGGAGACGGCAGCAGGCGGTGGGCTGGGCTATCTCGCATACATGCAGAAGACTTGAGAATTCCAGATCAATTCACTGACTCTGTGATGCAGCGATCTACGGCAGCAAGAACTAGACCATCACGACCATGACCACGAAGCGATACGATGATCCGACCTCTCTCCCCGGCCGGAGTCCGATCGCCGCGAATGCACTCAAAGATGTACGAACTTGAAGCAAGCAAACAGGAGAGAACTATAAGCGGTGGAGAAGAAGCGGAAGGTGGAAGAGCCATGGAGGAGAGGCATCACGGAGTCTGACAACACCCACGAATAACCCTACATACCCCATCCACTACAGTAGCGAATCTTTTTTGCTCGCTCGTCTTTACGAATGATAATGGCGTCTCTTATGGAGCTTGGAAAGAATTGACTATCGCGAATTGAGTATCTTTCTTTTCCCTTGCGCTTGAACTCGTGAAGCTGCTCTGCGTCAGTAGGTCAATGAGATGCCTCGAGGTTGACTCGGTTCGCGCAGACATCGACGAGGAGAATCGGACCGTCCATCAAGTCAACAAATACGATTCAGTTCTTCAAGAGCGAAAACCTGAAATCATACAGCATTCATTAACCTCTCTGCTAACAGCTTCGAAACTCGCATGCTATGGGTATCACTGCTCATCTCCGCCGCTCGCCGCTTTACCATGACACAAGAGAAACCACAAAGAAAATCCCAAGCGCAAGATGCAGTGCACATTCGCTTTTCAAAACTCCTCCACCAGGTCCAACAGCACAAGCCAGGATGCGCGCGAGCACAGTGGTCGATGTCGATGAAGATGGGTATCGTTCTTCCACGCCGATCATGCTTCGCACCTCCGGACAGCCAATCTAGTTCTTCCTTTCCGCGCATCGAGATGAACACGCGCGCGTTCGATTCAAGTCCTGGGTCGGCGTGGAATATGTGGAGAGCATCGTCGCTAGACGGCACTGGTATGCCCTCTCTTACTCTTGCCAGCCTGTTAGGGATTCATGTCAGGGCACAGTCCATGGCGTGTGAGTGTGCGTGGAATGCATTCTTACCTTGCCGCAGGTCAAGCAGCTAACGAGCGCGCGGAAGACGGCGACGATGCCGTTGATGATGGCTTTGACGACGGTGACGATACCGTTGACGATGGCCCTGGTGTGCAAGTCAGCGGAGGATCTTGCGGAGAGTGTCTCGCCTGTTTTTCAGTGATGGGCAACGCACATGAAGCACGAAGTGATCGCGTTCACAACCGTGTTGAAACAGGAGGCCACAGCGCCCATCTTGAAGGTTGATGTGGAGGTAAGTTGTTTGTGGTGTTGGTAATTTGGTATTGACTTGGTAGTCGGTATTTGGGGAGGAGATGGATGAGTGCGTGGTAATGTTTGTTGATTGTTTTGGGAAGGAAAAACTCCAAAAGAAGAAAGAGAAGGTGGATGCCGCCGGGTCTTATTTTAAACGTCACCGCCGCACAGCAGGATGCATTGGTCACACAGCAGGAACTTCTGCTGCAGAAAGCTCGGACGCACGCGTATGTACGCGACTCCTCTCCCTTGCTCCCATTGCGATGTGAAGAGAAACATCAAACGCACGTCATTTTGGGAGAGACAAACGAGACTTATTACTTTCGATATCGCCACAAGACACTCCTCCGCTAGACGTACATTGCTACTCCCGGCGTCGAACAAAATGGCCCAGTCACTGCCCTTCCTTGCGAGCGCCCTTCTTGATCTGCCTTTCCACAATGCGGTGTGAAGTCTCTGTCTGCGATATCACTCCTGAGTCCTCGACGTCAACATCCCTGTCCCGCGCCCCGTAGACTCTCGTTTCGGAACCACACAAAGTCAGATCAGAGACGACTCGCTGCACGATCAAAACAGGGAACACGGAGCAACAGTGAGGTGAGTGTGACCGCAGAACGTGGTCGATAGTGGAGCACAACGTTCAGGGATTGATCGGCCGCTATTCGGATGTCGGAACTGCGGCTGAACCTTGAAGAAACTCTCGTGTCAAGGTGCAGATATTGTGGCGAGTGCAAGCGATGGTGTGGCGGTGCATGATGGGAAGCAGAACGAGGTGAGATCCGCAAGGAAACCAAGAATGAGTCGTCAGCGATGTGCTGGGCACTGCTGTTCCATTCGGCAGGAATGCTGGTGACAAGTGCTTTCGATAACAGCTCCCACTGGTCCGCCGCACCAAGCCTTGGAATTCTGTCACGCCACGGCCATGGCATCCAACAATCAGACTTGGAAGATAGCAGAGACATGGACCGACAATCAGCCATGAGTGTCGGATCGAGGTGGCTGAGAGCGCCATAGCTACAGGTACAATGTCTTCTGCAGTTCACGCACACCCCACTCCACTGCACATGACAACTTGCGAGTACACATGTACGTCTTCTTTGACCGTCCCGGGGATGTATCTGCACGCCTACCTTATTACCTGGGTCGTTCTGCTAAGTTACCTGTACGGCCCAGTACGGGTGTCTGACCGCCCCAGCAAGGCATCTGGTACGTCTACTTGACCGTTTGGCTAAGTCACCTCGTACACCTCCCTTGAGGTCCTACTAAGATAGCAGGACGGCTCGATAGGCGTACCTCTCTATAGCTACCGATGCCGTCAAGTTACCTCTACGACTATCTTATCGTCCGGCTCACATGCCTGCAAATCTATTTGAGCCGTCCTACTCACTTACCTTGTTCGCCGAGTTGGACGGTCCGCCAAGTCACCTTTACGCCGGTTCAATCGTCCTGCTGAGCGAAGCCACCACAAAACCGGCTCGTCGACTCCGCGGGACCGCGAAGCGAGCGCCTCTTTTGAGAGCCATCATACGCACGGCGTCAAGTAAGGTACCTACTTGCGAGTGCCAAAGTACCTTGCCTAGGCTCACACAACCAAGAGACGATGGGAGAAAGGGAGAGTTCAGGTCGGACTGTCACTAGGTCGTTGGCATTTCTGGCTCGCAACCGGGGGTATAGCATCCTCATCCTGATCTCCGTCCATTCCATCGCCCTGCCTGTTCCCCATGTCCACAATGCAACCTCTCAAGGGCAGACCAATGAAGATGTCTTCGCCCTCATGACCGAGCCTCCGAGCTCCTCCCCCATATGCTGAAATGCGAGAAACCGCCTGAACGCCTCCCGCTGTGCATCAAAAACATCCCGTGAGCGCCTCGCTCAAACCGCCAAAATGCAAGAATGCAACTCTGTCCCTTCTTCCTCTTTCTATAACTTTTTCCCATCGTCGTACCTCCACGCCATCTAATTCAAGGATTTGAAGTAATCGTACTGAAAGTCCGTCACCAAGCCATCCATCTCAGCCTTTCTCTTCTTCGACGCCTCCGCACCATTTCCTCCTTCCTTCTCCTGCACACCCTCCTCATCCCCAGCATCCTCCATTACCAGATCCTCATCCTCGGTCCGCATATCCTTGATCTTCTGATACAGCGGGATCATGCTCTCCGGCACACCGCCGCTCTCATTCCAGTCCTCCATCGTGAGCATGAAATGCGCCGCGTCGCCTTCTCCCACATCGCTCTCGTGCGAGGACTGCGAGCTCGAACTGTCAGGAGTGAGTTCGGGCGAAGACGATTGCCCGGCGTCCTTGAACTCGTCGCGGAGCTCCCATGTATCGTTCACCGGATCGAATTGGCAGAAATGCTCTTCGTAATGAGCCCTGTCTTCGATGTCCCTCCAATAATGATCGTGGTCGAACCAGCCGTCCGGTCCAATTGGACAGTCGTCCACCCACTCGTTGAGGTAGTTCGGTCCGATGTGATCGAATCGGCCAGGTGTGCGCTGAGTCTTCTCCTCGGTGGCGCCTTCGGTTGTGGCGGGTTCGGCGGCGATGGGAAGACCGATCTTCTGTGCGATGGACTCGCCCAGCGTGAGTTCCTTCTTCTTGGCCATCTTCGCCTTGTGGGCTGCGCCAGCGAGATCGTCTTGTTTCTTTGCGAGCTTGGCCTTGACACTGGCCGGCGTGATGCCCTTGCTGAGCTGCTCCTGTTCGTGCTTGGTGAGATCCTCCTTCTTGAGGTCGCGAATGGTAAGACGGCCATTTGGAGGCGCCGCGATGGTAGCTACAGGAGCTGCAGGCGCAAGCGGCTTGCCATCCACGTCCACATCCAAAGCTTTCGCCGCCTGCTCCAGCAAGAAAGCGAGAGGATCTTCCACGGGCTGATGCTGGGTCTGCATATGCTGCTTGAGTTGCTCGTCCGTCTCGAAGCCCTGCAGAGATGCGTCACATGTGGTATCCTGACAACGGAACCTGTGCTTGTCGGCTTCACGCTGAGCTTCCATTCGCTGCTGCTGCTGCTGCTGCTGCAGTTGTCGGAGGTTCTTCCGCGCAATCTCGGGACTCGGCTTAGAGGTTGGGATAGCAGGGCTTGCGGCAGGTGCTGCCGGTGTGCTTCCTTGCTGCGCTGCTGGAGTCGAACCTTGACTGTCCATCTTGCGCTTCTTAGACGGAGGGAACTTGAGCTTATCTGGAGTGAGCTCATTCCGACCCGGCTCATACTTGGGAACGCCGTGTGGACTCGTGCTCGACCAGTCAAAGGTCTTGTTGTCGGTCGGAGCTGGAGGTACCTTCGATGTCGCCGAGGCCTTGCGAACATGACCCTGCTGAGATGGCTTCTGTGCCATGGGTGGCGCCTCTTTTGCTTGTGGTGGAGGAACATTCTGAGCCTGAGCAGCCTTGGCCTGAGCGAGCTCCATGGCATTGCGCCTCTGCTTCACCTCGCTCATGTAGTTGCCCAGTGCGATTTCGATCTCGGCTAGTCGCTCAGGAGTAACGGAGAGGTAATCCTTGATGTTGCCATCCGGACCGGAAGCATTCTGCCGGATTAGGATTTGCCATTCCAATACTTCTTTCAGTCGTTGAGGAGCCATGCCGCTTGTGAGCGCAAAGCCAAAGGTACTCCCGATCCTGTGTAGAGGTATCCACAATTTCCTCATGCTGGCACGTGCCTTTTCGTGACCTGCGGCATCGATCATGACGGCTGGGCCCTTTTGGCAGTCCCGGACAACCTCGTTGTACATCTTGCTCATCAACTCAGCCTGAGCCGGAGTGAACTTTGGTTGATTGGGGTTCATCGCCATGCTGGGTGCCTGAGACGGGTTCGGGTTGACGGGTGGCCTTGCTTGACCTTGTGCCTTGCGCAGAGCCTCGCGTTGCGTCTGCTGGAAGCGCTGAGCCTTTTGCAGGAAAGCATCGCGCTCAGCGGGTGACAATTTCGCCAGCATTTCCGGAGTAGGACGTGGCATCTGCGGCTGAGACGTCTGTGACTTGTTCACTTGCATGTTGGGTGCTTGTGGGACATGCTGCTTGGCAGCCTGACTTGAAATCTCAACAACATCGTCGTTGCCTTGCTGGTGAGGTTGCTGTGTGCGCTGCGCGGCTTGGTTCGCATTCGACATCTTGGCTTGTGGCGCAACACCAGACTGCGCAGGCGGACCAGGCATTTGGCCGGCCTGCATCATGTTCCGCTGCTGCTGAGCTTGGAGTTGAGCGCTCTGCGCCGCCTTGTGGATTGCAGTCTCTCGCATTCTCTGGAGGGCGGACCTGATATTCGCATCGGGAAGATTCTGCTGGTTGGCAGGCAATTTGGCCCTGAAATCCATCACCTCCTGTGCTGAGAATGTGAACTGAGGCATTCGTTGCTGGCCACCATCTGGACCGGTCTGCTGACCCTGAGTGGGCGTCTGCATCATAGGCGCTGGCGGAACCATCTGCGCAGGTGGTGCATTGGGTTGCGGTTGCGAGCTGTTGTTCGCCATCTGACCTGGCGGAGCCTGCTGCTGCTGCTGCAATTGCATTTGATGCTGTTGCTGCTGCGATTGCTGTTGCTGCATCTGGAGTTGTTGCATTCGTAGACTCTGCTGCTGATGCAAGTTCTTGATTGCATTATTGACCTCTTCTGGGTGACTCTGAAACCAAGCCTGCTGCATTTGTGACGTTCGCTCCAGAGTTCCCGGGGGGACCGTCGCCATGTTTTGGTTGATATGCATCTTCAGGTCACCCCATCGTACGACGCCTTGCGGGACGGCGATCTGCAATTGCGAAGGGGCCATTTTCGGAAACGGCATGAGGTCCATGGCTTGGCCTCTCATCCGCTGTTGTTGCTGCTGTTGAATGCGTGCTTGCTGCATCTGCGCGGCCTGTTCCATGGTCATGGCTTGCTGGTCCATCGGCGGTTGGGCATTGAATCCGGGAATGGCGTTGGCAACGTTCTGCTGCATCATCTGCGCTTGCTGTTTGGGCTGCTCTGGAGCTCCCATGTTCGGCATTCCTTGCTGGCCTGACTGACCTTGCTGCCCTTGCTGTGCTTGTTGAGGCTGCCTCGAGACATTCGTCGCCATTTTCGTGAGGATAGCTTGCGCCTGGTGAGACGGCATCGCTCGCAACTTCGCCTGGACGTCCGGACTCAATCTCGACATGACCACCATGAGCTGCTGGTTGGTCAGCTGCGAAGCCATTTGACCCATTTGCTGTTGTTGCTGCTGCTGAGTGTTCTGGTTGAGCATGTTCTGGTGATGTTGTGTAATCTGACTTGCTGGGTTCATTGGCGTCGCAGGCATTGGCTGCTGTCGATTCGTCTGCGGCGTTCCAGGTGTTGTCTGGCCAGGAGCAGCCATCGGACGATTCAGCATGGGCATGGCCGGGCTGTTGACTTGGCCGGGAGCATTGTTTCCAAAAGCGTTCTGGGTGTGAAGACCTCCAGGCTGGCCTTGAAGTTGACTTTGCTGTTGTCTCGAAGCCATGGTCTGCCTGGCCATCATTTGCTTCTGTATCGCCTCCCTTTGCTGCGCATCCTTTTGCTGTGCAAAGAACATTTGCATCTGGTTGGGATTCATCGAATTGCCATTGGCGCCCGGGCCAACCTGACCGGCCTGATTGCCGAGCACCTGTGGGTTGACGTTCTGTGGGTTGACGTTCTGTGGCAGGTTCATCTGATTCATGTTGTTGGGGTTACCGGCGTTGCCATTGGGATTGTTACTCGCAGGCACGACTTGCTCGCCAGATTCTTGCTGCTTGAGCGCGTTGGCTTGCTGGCCCATTATACTGGAGTAGTCGATACTCTGTCCGGCTTGTGACTGCGGTCGCTGCTGCATGTTGTTGCCCATTTGCATGGACATGCCGTTGTTGCCCATCGGCATTCCCGGCTTGTTCTGTTGGCCGCCATTCTGCATGTTTTGTCGCTTCTGGATCTCTCCGCGCGCCTTCGATGTGAGGAATCTCATAAGTGGATCTCCACCACCTTGAGTCATTTGCGCTCGAGTTTGGTCATTCCATCCAGCCAGAAGCTTTTGACGCGCCATGTTCCTCTGATCTTCGGGCATGTTGTTGAATATCTTCTGCGCCTGCATCATCGCTTCTTGCAGAGCCGCCTGAGCCTGCGCACTCTGTCCTTGATTGGCGTTCGGCTGCTGCTGTTGACCTTGTTGCGACATATTTTGAGCGCGCATTTGTTGAGCTTGCTGTTGAGCCTGGGCTTGGGCTTGTGCCTGCGCTTGCTGTTGCAGGATCTGTTGCTGTTGAATCTGTTGCTGCTGCTGATGTTGAATCTGGTTCATCTGCAGGGCGGATGGGTTCATTGTGGCGCCTTGCTGCTGCTGTTGTTGCTGCATGGGCATGGGCGAAGCTTGCATGGGCCGCTGAAGCTGTGCTTGCGCTTGCATGACGGCGTTCTGTCCACCCATCTGACCTCCTCCTTGCACATTGCCATTTTGAAAGGCCATGTGGTTCATGCCGTTGTTGTTCTGCATGCCTGACATGTTCATCATTCCATTCTGCATGTTCATTCCGTTGTTGGCTCCCATCTGTCCGTTGTTCACAAGACCAGCGCCTGTGACTTGTTGTTTTCTCTTCTCGCAGATTTCGTTGTATTTTCTCTGCATCTGTTCAATGTACTGCTCTTTATTCTGCGCCTCTGAGATGGCCTTCAACTCAAACTGAATAGCAATCTCCACGCAGCGGTGGGGGTCTTGCTTGATGAAGCGTAATTGTGTCACCCTGTTGGAAGTGGTGGTCAGCATGAGTACATCGTCGAATGATCCATCGAATACACACAATTGCAGCACTTTGTTCGCACGATCACGCGGGTCGTAAGTGGCCTGCCACGAGCCCTGGAATCGTGACATGGTCGCACGAATGTCGGCGAAGATCTTCGCTGGCAGCTGCTGAGAGAGGTTGCCTGGCTGAGGACGCTGCATTGTCTGTTGCATTGGCGCTGGCCCGGGCATGCCATTCGGCATCATATTGGGTTGCTCCATGAGAGTTTAGCTCCAGCCCACGAGTGGGCGCCGAATGCTAGCGAAGGTGCATGTGCGGATGTGTGGAGGAGATGGCACGCGTGATGTGTGCCTCTTGGGTGAGGAGCGACGGGTCGCAGTCAAAGACGTGAGGTCGTGTGCTTGTGAGCAGAGTATGGGTCGTAGGAGGTGAAGTGGAGGACGGTGTAGGTCGTAGCAAGCAGGTCGACGGTGGAGGGTCACACGGACGTGCGAGGCCACCAGCAGTGAGGCGGACCACGACGGTGACGAGGCTAGTCGACAACGCGTTGCCTTGCGGGTGGAGATCCGCAGGTGGAGGTCGAGAGTCTTGACGTTCGAGGACGTGAGGGGAGCGGGGAGCGTTCCGTCTCGGGGGTGAGACAAAGCGGTGGAGACGGTGACGGTGGGTGATCTGATCTCGTCCTGTCGGCGTCGACTTGTATTGTGCAGTACCAAGCGTGCGATAAGGCAAAGGAGCGTCGGGGAGTGGTGGTGAGAGGGTGGCAGTCCGCAGGTGTCTCGGCACAGGGCTGAGTGGTCGCTGACGATCCTTGTCGATCGCACAAGAAAGCCGGGACCGATGGATATAGCCGCTTGCTCGGGGGGCGGGATGGAGCAGGATGTCGACAGGTCTGCTGATGAAGTGGACGCACAATGGGCGAAATAGAAGTGCGTTCTTGCCGTTCGCAGGAACTGTCGAGTCGAGTCGATGCAGTAGAATGGAAGAGAGAAAACCAAGAGAAGGGTAAAAGAGGTGATGAAGACGGAATGCTCGGTGAGGCGCTGGCGGATGGTAGACGGGAGACGTGCAGGGATACCTTAGGTGTAAATGGTGCGCTCCAACCTTAAAAATGCCTCTCCCGTGGGATGGATGATTTCAGTCTGGCGAGACTGTCTTCGCTTTTCCTGCCACGCCAAACGCAGCATGAACCTCAAAAGAGGATTGTGTGTTGATTCGGAGTAGGTCGAATTGAAGACCAGAATGCATGAATTTGTCTCTACTGTCATACGTACAACAAGCAGGACACCTCACGTCCAGATCTACATCGCCCTGGTCGTCCCTTCACTTCCTAGCTTCACGCGAACAGACTAGTCCGCCATGAAACCCAACCGGGGATTTGAAACATGCTCCACTTCCAGCAGCTCTCTCAATGAGTTCTGAACATCAACTATACGCAATCTAGTCGGCTGGAATCGTCCAGTGGCAGCGGCACTGTCCAGCAAAGAACGACTTATAGAAATTGGAGACATTGTCCGCTGTCTGCATCAATTGGTTGTTCCAGCTCGATCATCTGCACGAGGTCAAGAGAGCTAGGGTCATGCAGGCTACGTTCTTCCCCGCCGGCAGTACCACACCAGTCCAAACGATCCACTTGCGAGTCACCACGGCCAGTGCGGCGAGTTGCGTCTTCTGAGCTACAGGCATTGCGGTATTTCGATCGTCAAGGGTCTGCGAGTGATGATACTGTGGTTGGTTGCGATGGTTCAATGCAGTGCTCGCAATAGTCCCAGGCTGTGCGGATCTCAGCGACGACAGGAAGGTCTTCCAGCAGCAAAGCGTACGTCGACCACGTCCAGCAAAGGGAGAGTCTGGTAGCTCCATCTTCGGTTTTTCAACGACCACACAGGGAACGATGACAAAATCGCTGTTGGTGAACCCAGAAAAATTGATGGAAGAATAGAAGTAGATTGTAGGCGAGAAAAGCCGACTATCAATAAAATTGGTGGTGCAATAGCATGTAGCATTCGATCTATTAACTTTCATGGCGTTTTTGTGTTCTGACCGCAAATATTCACAAATGATGGCAGGGCGTCAGTTGTTGATGCATTCGTTACGTTCAAGCGCGGACAACGAGACCGATGACTGAGAGGAGGGATGTCAGCAATAGGTTCATCACACTGGAGGTAGGAACGGCAAACTTACAGGCAGCGATGGCGGCAACAGCGGAGAGACCGTTGGAGCTGGCAGCACCAGTGGAGTACTGAGCCGGGTTCGAGCCAGTGCTGGATGGTGATGCAGCGCTTGGGGAGCCGGGCATGTACGATGGGCTGGTCGAGTTGCTGGAGCCGGACGAGCCAGAGCCAGAAGAGCCAGAGCCAGAAGAGCCAGACGAGCCAGACGAGCCAGACGAAGGAGATCCGCTAGCGAGAGGAGCGACACCAGGGCTTCCTGAGTTTCCGGATGAGCTGCCAGAGTCGGTGCTGGTGGCCTCGGTGGCAGTAGCAGTGCCGGAGGCCATGGCGGAGGAGGTGGCGCTGGAGGAAGCAGAGGAGGAAGTCGAGTTCTTGGCCGAGCAGCTCAGGTCGTACAGAGGGTCGGCGTTGACGTCCTGAGGCAAGATGCCGAATGAGGCTGTGATCGTAGTGTTAGCTATGGCCTGGAGTCCGAGCCGGGGACAGTGGTTGCGGCTGAGATCTGCCGCAGCCTGAGAGATGGTACTGGGCTGCACTCCAGGTACTTACGGCTTGGGACAGTAGGTTCTGCGTCTCTCAACGTGTACCAGAAGGTTGGGACACTAAAACAGAAGAGCGCAACGATTAGCAATGGCTCGGGTGCAAAAGGTATGAGGCATTCAAGGACCTGCAGGCATAGCGCGAGAGACAACCTCGAACCGCTGCAGGCCTTCTGCCCTTTCTATTCTTACCCTTCCTTGAGCAACATGCATGCAACCTCCTGCCAGTATCGCTCCGCGTTCTTTGGGTTCGCTTCCGCTTTTCCAGATGTCGGTCCGGACACTGGCCAGCCGGATTCAGTCATCCAGACCTGAGGAGAAGGCTCGTTGTCAGCATCATATCTTGTACATTCTCCTCAAGGCTTCAAGACAGAGCTCTATGCCAGCTGTGTTGGAATATACGTACAGGCTTGCCCATTGACGCTCCCTTGGTGGCTCCAAAGGATTGGTCGAACTGCGACTTGGCGTTGTCGATGGTGTTGTCCAAATCGGTCTCGAAGTACTGCAGCAACATGTCAGTTCGTTGTCCGGCGTCCTCACACGCCCAGCAGTCTTGAACATACTGGGTATCCATCGTAGCCGAGCCAGTCGATGGCCTCGATGACCTCGTTGTTGGAGCTGTTGGTCCAAGCAGTCCAGGTGTCGACGTGGCCGATGCTGAAGCCCCAGTTCTTCGCCTTGATCTGCTTGATCTGCATACGAAGCGATGTTAGCAAGTCTCGGACATGTGCGAGGCTCAGGCCAAGAGCTGGTAATGGGTATATCTCCTGCTCAAGGCCTTATGCCCATTGGGATCACGTGCGTAGCTGAGCAATGTGTCAGGTCCCGCCCCGATTCCTGCGAGGAGAGTGGTGTTAGCGATGGCTCGGACGATCGATGATTTCAGGGTCGAAAAAGTCGGAATTTGCTCAAAGTCTGCTTACCGGCTTTGTTCTTGATACCAGTCGGGGTCACACGGTAAAGGTCCTCGCTTCCGCAAGACAGACCGACGACGAGATCAGTGAATTTGCTGCCATACTGATCAATCGCACTCTGGATTGCTTCCAGTTCCGCCGTCACAGCATCTTGACCAGCACTGGCCCAAACGCCCAGCAACAATTTGGTGTTGGTTGCGATCGCGGCCGGGATGGCGGATATGAACGAGTTCTTGGTCCCAACTTGCACGGAGGTGTACAGACGAGCCGCGTTCCATCCAGAGGTCCCAGGCTGTGACTTCGTGAGTACTAATCCATTCCTTCCTCGATTGTCTTGTGCCCTCGGCGTACCAGGTTTTGAGCCCTCTTGAAATCGACCTCGAAGTCTGCAGGAAGCCTTTAGTCACTTTCCGACCCTCCCTGTCGGCAACGTCTCTTACCCTGCTGAGTCTTCGCAGCACCAGTCGTCAAGCCGGCACCGTAGTTGAAACCCTGGAGCGCGGCGTTGGCGGACGCGGCACCCGCAACGACGATAGCGGAGGAGAAACGCATGTTGTACGTGGATCTTGTTTCTGGGAACGAATGTGGTAATGGAATAAGTAAAAATCACAAGACAACAACGAAAGGATGTAGTAAAAGATGACAATAGTAAGCAGAGAGAAGAAGGACGAAGAGGAGCGAGAAGGAAACAAGGAACATCATAGGGCGATCAAAATACGGAGCCGCTTGGGACCGAGACTACTGCAGGACAAGCTCAGCGGTCTGTCAGGTACGCGGTGCCACGCGTCCGGGGCCCCGAATACGGGCCAATCTGCGAGCAAAGACAGTTCGAGCCAAGTAATAAGCTTGACTGTCGCTTAGAAGTTAACAAGCCTGCTAAGAAGAACTCTGCGGAGAGTTTGTTATGTAATGCTGTTGGGGTTTGAAACCGAAAGTCCGTCGACTGCTCTGCGATGATTCTGGTAATGAGTTGTGCTGAAGCAAAGAGAGCTCTGTGTCGACTTGTGTTGTTGTTGCGATTCGGCGGAATGGAAGTCATTGGGCGGCAGTCCAGGGCTGACCTTGGAGGTGTCAAGGGTGGCGACCGTCTGGATGTTTCTAAATCGAGATCCACAAACGGGAACGAATGCCGATAGGTCCATTACTCGCCTCCCTGCTTGTTCGCAAAGGCCTCGATTTTTGGTTTGTTGTCTACGACTTCTTAGCAGGAGGTCTTCCGATCAATCGCTGTCGACTCTGGTGAACCTCTTTGTTGTCGATATGATGCCTCGAGAACGTTATAAGACACTGCGATCAGCTCCGCTGTTCAAAAGTGGTCTTTTTCCGCCATTCCCGGCAGGGATCTCCACTGGCTGATTCAAACGGCATTGGATGCAATTACCAACGCATCCATAACGGATGCTTGGCTTGATGACATATCCGCTCCGAGCTCACCGCACGAATACGAATAGAGAATGCTTGTCGAAGCAGTCAAAGCTCAACGGGTCACAAAGATGCCTTGCACGATCTCCAGCAGTTCTGATCAATCAAGAATACCCTTAAACTCCTTCGTGATGTTCGTGATTGCCCCTTCGACAGGGAGTCTCTCCATCGACGATGCTCCGAAGAAGCCATGGATTCCTGTGACTCTTTCCAGAATATACTTGGCGTCCTTCGGCGTCGCAATAGGTCCCCCATGGCAAAGGACGATGACCTCCGGATTGACCTTGATCGCTGCGTCCCGGATCTTCTGGATTTCGACTACGCATTCATCGAGATTCTTGCCTGTCTTTGCACCGATCGAGCCTGGAAGTCGGAAAGTGTAAGGTTAGCTCTGGCCTAGAACTGTGTCATAGCACAGCTTTGGACACAGTCTTACCTGAAGTTGTCAAGCCCATGTGAGCAACGACAACGTCAGCAAAGGCTTTCGCCATTGCTGTGGCATCGTCCTCGTTGAACACGTACGGCGTTGTCAACATACCCAGCTCATGAGCTGAGCGGATCATGTCAACTTCGAGCGAAAAGCTCATCCCGCTCTCTTCAAGGTTAGCTCTGAACTGGCCATCGATCAAACCAACAGTGGGAAAATTTTGTACGCCGGCAAAACCCATGTCACGGAGCTGTGCGAGAAAGCGTGGCATGTCTTTGTACGGGTCCGTGCCGCACACGCCAGCAATCACAGGTGTATGTTTGACAACTGGAAGGACATCCTTTGCCATATCGAGCACGATATCGTTGGCCGAGCCATAGGGCATGAGCCCAGCGAGCGAGCCATGTCCATTCATTCGGAACCGTCCCGATGAATAGATGATTATCTGGTCCAATGACAAATGTCAGCCCTAGCTCGGACGGCAAGGCATCTGTGCAGACTGAGATCGAGCTGCGCGCCTTTGCCCATTCGGCAGGCTTACCATGTCGCCGCCACCGATTTCCACAAACTTGGCTGACAGTCCCACTCCTGGCTACGTGATCAGCGACTGTGGGTTATGAGCGCAGTATGCAGGATTGATATACCAGCGCCAGCGCCGACAAGAGGCTTCCCATCTTTGATTTGCCGCCGGAATCCCGCAATAATCTGATCTCGGTCGGTGGGTGGGCTCATTGTGGAACCGCTTCGGCCGTTCGAGCTATATGAAGCTCAATCGATGAGTGGAAATGTTTCGCAATTTAAGCAAGAGGTCTCTTAGTATGCGGATCCGTGTTGGTGGCTTCCGCTGACATGCAGCGAAGAGTTGTTTGTATGCCGGAGGAATTGATGTGGTCGAGGTGGTGATGTGGCAAAGCTTGAGCTCCGATGAGTGATCCTGAGATGCAGCTGCATCGTCGACCTCACCTCTTCTCCGGACTTCATTACAACAACACCGACGGACGCCGAAGACTGTCGAAGTTGCCGATAGTGTCATCCAGAAACGAGATGCACATCGTACTGCTCGGAACATGTGATGTAAGTCCACATCGGTCGATAAACATTCAGTCGCTCAATCACTACAAAGACGAAACTGGATGAATTGCTGTACCTTCGTTCGCAAATATTCGAAAACGGCGGCGGCTCCACGCGAGTGACATTCGTAGATGTCGGCCGAGACCCTGTCAAGCACGACGCCATCACCGTAACTCAGAAAGCTCTGGTCGAAGACTACGCACCCGCCGACGCTCAAGATGTCAGCTCATTACCTCGCGGGGAAGGCATCAGATATATCTCCTGCGCATCATCTTGGCTACATGAGGCGTACCAAGCCGGTCTCAAAGACCCTTCGCAAGCTCTCCATGCAATCATAAGCATAGGTGGAACAGGAGGCACCTCGCTTGCCTCTGGCGTGATGCGCGATATCCTGCCAATCGCGTTTCCCAAACTAATCGTATCCACAGCAGCATCGGGAGACACAGGTCCTATCGTCGGCGAGAGCGACATCACTCTGATGTACTCCGTAGTGGAGTAAGTAGAGCAAAGGATCAAACTGGCCTATCCCTACTTAGTGGCTTGCTAATCCTTCCGCCTCTTGCGTTTAGCATCGCTGGGACCAACTCGCTTCTCCGACGCATACTGTCGAACGCAGCAGGCTCGATCGTGGGTATGGCGAAAGCTTGCGAACATTTCCTATCGCAGCAGTCAGAGTCCAGCTCCCGAACGTTTCGGAAGCGCATCGGAATCACAATGTTTGGTGTGACGACGCCTGGAGTGGATGCCATCAGAAAACACCTGGAACAGTACAAAGTCGAAATTTTTGTATTCCACTGTACTGGGCACGGAGGCAAGGCTATGGAACGTCTGGTCCAGCAAGGCGAATTAGATGCCGTGATCGACCTGACAACGACAGAGATCGCCGACCACCTGTGCGGAGGTGTGATGAGTGCTGGCGAGAGTCGTCTCGAGGCCGCCCTCAAAGCTGGCATACCGTACATCATATCGCTGGGAGCCACTGATATGGTCAACTTCGGGCCAAGACCAACTGTCCCTGAGAAATTCAATGCTCGGAAGCTATTCGAGCACAACCCTACTGTCACGTTAATGCGAACCTCTTCGGAAGAATGTAGCGAGATTGGGGAGTTCATCGTTGAGAAAATCATGACGCATGCGGCAGATAGGAAGAAAATCCAGGTTGTGTTGCCAAAGGGCGGCGTGAGCATGATTGCCACTCCTGGCGGTCCATTCTACGACGCGGATGCGGACCGAGCCATTTTTGCGGCGGTACAAGACGGTCTGAGCGGCTCTGGTGTCGTCTTGAGGGCGGACGATCGGGACGTGAACCACAAAGGGTTCGCGATTGATGTTGCAGGGCAAATGGCGGCACTGCTCGGACTACAGCGCGATTAGTTGGCTTCTAGGACATCTTGACGCTGGCTTGGACTCCACGACGTTTCCTCATACTTTAGCAGGGTGGCGGCCATGGAGATGAGAAATACTCGGAGGCGAAAATCAGTGAATCATGACAAACTTAGGGGTATCTTATGCAGCTGTACAGTTGTGATACAATGTGGCCCTGAGCGCCGGCACACCCAGACATGGCTCGTGTGACTTACATCGTCGACCACAATCAGCTTTTCCTTCCCAAAACTTTCTCGGAACTCTCGAACGCGCGGTCGAGCTTAGCCAAGGCCTCTGCCTTCTGCTTATCAGTGACCAGCTTGTCGCCCAAGGGCAGACTGCTTAAAGCACTGCTCATCAGCTCGGCCGCACGTTCAGCCGTCAGCTTCGTCGAGCTCAACCTCGGCTTCTGCACACCTGCGTTCGCAGCGCCGCCGTTGCTGCCCGAAGACGATCCGCCCGCGGACGGGTGAGCTGAGTGGTGCTGTGCGCCGTCCTTCCGACGAAGCCCGACCTGGCCTTTGTTGTCCATAAAAGTCTCGTACCCTTGCGTGTCGAGAACCTCCCGCGGGACATCTTCAGCAGCGCCCAGCGTCACGTTACCGCCCTGAAGAGGTCTTTGACTTTGCAGTGCCGCCATACGGCGGATCACACGTGCGTTCTCGTCGCATCCCTCCACAGCGAAGCGGAGGCACATGATGGCGTGTTCGCGGATGTACGGATTGTGCTCGTCGTTTCGACAGCAGCCGACAAGCGCTTCAAGACCACCATAGCGCCGGACTTGGTCTTGGACCATGCGGTTCTTCCAAATCAAGGAGGAGAGAACAAGAACTGTGAGCTTTTTGAGGTTCCGCCATTCGAAGTCGGAAGGCTCGTCTTGATCGTGCTGGATGTCGTGGCTCAGAGGGAGGACAGGATCATCAGGATAGTTGAGTGGAGCTTCATTCTCGAAAGCTTGTTGTTGCTGGGTGGGAGATGGGTTTTGCGGCAGTGGTGGGAGATTCGCATCCGGATGAGCGGCATTGACGTTGAGTGGTCTCTCGACCGTGAGCGGAGCCGTAGCAGGCTGCTGCAATTTTTGAGGGGCTTGCGAAGGAATGGCCGCGTCCACCGACATTGCTCGTTGCGGAGGGTGATTCGGCGCACGTCGCGACATCGGAGGCGCCGCAGCTCCAAGCTTGGGTATACCGCCTTCCAGCTCCCGGAGAAGAGTAACCAGTTCGCTTGCCATCTCCCACTCTCCCAGAATGCCCTTCCATACGCCCTCCTCCGTCAAGACTGCGAAGAACTCCAAGTACTGGTACACGCCCTCATACATACGTTCCATGTCCCAGAGGTTGAGCGGGAAGTCCTCCGGACTTGCTCTGTCGGCATGGATCTGGCCTTGAAGGAATATAAGGGCACAAGTCTGCGGAATAATGTGCTGCCGGAACTCGGTAAAGATGAAGTTGAGGATGTGCAAGTCAACTCGAGTCGGTACGCTGGAAAGCAGCATAGGAGGTCCCATGCCTTCGACCTTGACAAATTCGGTCCTAACGGGAATGCCGGTCTTGGTCTGAGAGCTCAAAGCTACTGCAGCTTTGGCAGCCTCGCCTCTCGCACGGAAGATGCAAGTCAAGAGTTTCATGATGACCGCTTGTGCCGGGCTGATGATATCTTTCGACCTCGATCGATCTCGGAATGCATGGTAGGCGTACGGCATCAGGCCATTTTTGAGAATGGCCTCCATGATCTTGACCATGAATTTGAAGTACAATTCCTCCTCTCGCAGATCCCATGCTGCAACGAATATGAGCAGTTCTCTGAGCAGATTCCGCCCGTTGCTTTGTGAGAGTAGTAGATGCGTGCGCACCGTGTGCATGTTGATGAGCGCGTTCCTCTCCTCCACCGAAAGATGACTGGGGATATTCGGAGGCGGTACTATGCCGCTCATGATGAGCATAGGCAGAACTTCAATCTCTGAAGGACCAAGAATGAGAGGAACGTCGGTCAGAAGCCCTCGCCCGTCTTCAGTCGATCCGGGGTAGTCTTCCTCCTCTTCCTCCTCTTCCTCCTCCGCATCTTCTTCTCCTTCCTCTTCATCCTCTTCACCTTCATCCTCTTCTTCCTCGCCTTCCTCGTCCTCCTCTCCCTCTTCACCTTCTTCATCGCTCACGCCACTCTCACCGTCTTCTGTGACACTGTGCTCAATGACCTCCTCAGCATGATGCACAGATGCAGTCCTGTAACGTGGCCCACTGACTGATCTCCTCAATGGACTCCTGCTCATGCTCCGTGTTCGTTCAAGCGCATAGCCGTGCTCGTCGACATCAACAGGCCTGGTAGTGATACCATCTGCACGTCGGCTTGGCGGAAGATCTGGATTAGGTGGTGGAGGAGGCTCGTAACCCTCCAATCGCTTCATGAGCTCCGCTTTACCAGACTCGAGTATTTTAGATCCGGCCTCTGCAGTGAAGAGCATTCTCATGTCATCCGCAACAACATACTTCGACTGCAAAGAATCGCTGTCGAAGGTGAGATGACCGTCGCGGCCGTAAGAAGGAAAATCGCCATCCCTGCCTTCCGACTTGTATTTCTCTGCCAGCTGTTCCTCCAGCATGGCGATCTTCCTCTCCACTTGCTTTGTCTGCTGAGCGACAGGTACATCGGACCGCAAAGCTGGCTGCTGCTCAGTAGCCGCAAGCATCTTCGCCTCGTAAACCGCCAGATCTTGACGCCACTTTGCAACGGCATCGTCGAACAGAGACTGCCAGTAGTCCTTGTCCTCTTGATCGCACTCCGCCCAGCGCCGTGGCATTTCCAAGTGGATCTCCAGGGGTGTCGGGTCGCGTTTGTGAACTGTGTTGTAGTCTTGTTTGCAGAATTCAGAGATGCGTTTGAAGAATAATGCGTAGCCATTTCCGATGAGTCTTTCGGCACCGTCGACTGCCTCCGGTGGGAGTGGATACTCAGAGAATGGTTTATCGTCGTATAGCGGCTGCGCAGGTTGGGTGGTGTCCAGAGTCTCCTCTCCATTGGTACCAAATGCAAGCAGCAAGTCACGCCTAGTGACCGGCGACATTGGTTTCGACGATGGATTCGAGGGCACGTCGGTCAAGCTTGCGGCAGAAGTTTCGGGGACATCTTCTGGGGCCAGCACCGCCTCATTCACACCATCGAAGAGCGACATCCATAGCATGAGCTTTCGCCTTTCATTTTGCGCCACAAGGTTGTTGAGGAACTGCAGACTCGTGATGAGAAGCTTCTTGTATGCATTGACGATCCACTGCCACTTCTCTTCATCACCCGCACTTCCATCATACCCTCGAGCCGTCACTCGAACGCAGCAGTTGATGAGACGAAAGACTTCGGCGTCCAGAAAGTGATGCGCAGCCAGATCCTGCACCACTGGTCCCACGGTCAACACGTTGCGGCTGATGGAGATGAGGTCGTTGAGTCGCTCGAGGTCTTTCCATAGTCCTGGATAGTGCGATGCGATCAAGGCCCCGCTTGTGCTCTCATAGTCAACCTGGCTCGGGTCCCAGATGCTGAAGCAGCGGCGCTCGAGACTCGGGATGGCGGCTTTCAGCAGCGTGCACAACTCCTCCCAGAATCGCTCATCTTTGCCAATCGCCTCGCGAACATCGACTCTCTGTGCAGTGCTCTTCAGGGTCTCTTTGCAGACATTCTTGTCCAATAGCTCCAGCGTGCTCTCTTTCATATATGTCGACGATTTGAAGTGTACGGTATATGGCGGGAGTGCCAGACGGATGAACACTGCATGAGCAGCCTTGGCCGTGTCGCCGTTGCGGACCATTGTCGCTCCTTCCTGCTCCCATCTACCACTCCTGCTGAGAATATTGTCCTGCTCTTGACCCTGCTGGATGTACGCGGCGGCGAGAGTCCAGAAGTGAATTAAAGTCGAAGTTAGGTCGGACCTGGAAGTTCGAGCTGCCGTTACGTCAGCACCGTCAATCGTCCTCCTCCTCTGCAGAAATCTTCAATGGCCTTGCTCAGCTCGTCCAAGTCCGTGTCGATGTCAGAGGTCTCGCCTTTCTTTTGCGCGCGAAGTGCGGAATCCAATGTCAGCGTCGCGGAGCAACGCAGCTGCCTCCTCGACGTCGGCAACTAAGCTTGCGAGCAAGAGCTGCGTCTTCGAGGAATAGCGTGCTCCTCGAGCAGGGCGCGGGCTTGAGCGATGCACTGATTCAGTGCAACCTTATCGGTCTCGTCTGCGGCATCACATGCTTTCACAATGTTATTATAAGCTTGGGTGAAAGTGCGATTGATAGTATCACTGTCCATAGTGACGACGTTTGGCTGGGTGTTGTGTCGGTTGGGCGAAGCCGAAGTGAAGACAAAATGGATTGATTGAGGCACGAGCTGAGCGCCGACTCTGACTTTTTCCTTCACTGGCGACTTCACGAGCCATTGTCGGAGCACTTTCTGCGAGCACTCATTCGTCTCATTGAATGCTGCAATCGTCTATGTACAATGTCACACGTCTTCACTTCTTGCTCAACACGCTCTGCACCGCCTCGATCACAGTCTTGTGCACATCCTTTGGTGCTGCCACTACGCCCCTGTTCTGCAACAGCGTACGGCCATGACTGAAGTCCAAGCGGTTGCCCTCGACATCTGTGACCTCACCACCGGCTTCTCTCACTATCAGATCACCTGCGGCGTGATCCCAGATCTTCTCCACATAGTCCTTCTTAACTGGCAGACGAAGGTAAAGGTCGCCGGCTCCACGTGCGATGCTGCCATACTTTGCTTGGCTGTCCATTCGAACCGAAGGCTTGGTAATGCCTAGCTTTTGAGCAATGTTGTATGAATCTCCTTGGTTGCTGTGTCCTGCCTCAACGGACTCGCAGAAAGTGGCATCCGAGATCTCTGACAGTGGCTTCATCTGGATTGATGACTCGGCGGCCAGGGCACCCTTCTCAAGCGGCCTGCTGTTCGCGCCCTTACCATGCACCGCAGAGAACAATACACCTTTGCCAGCTTCGTCACTGGCATCGGCTCCCGTGTTCTCAGTCAATGGCTCCGAATCGGAGACTGGCAAGTTCGGGCAGCCCAACACACCCACCTTGACATCTCCGTCGACCATCAGACCCAAACACACCGCATATTGTCCACCACGGAGGAAGCCCTTTGTGCCGTCGATTGGGTCAATGGCCCATATCCTGCCCTTGTTGCCTCCTTTGCTATCACCCTTGTCGATGATGTCCAGCATGCTCTCTGCAGAAGCGATCGGTCCACCCAACTTCTTCTCGCTCTCCGCATCCGAGAGCTTTGCGCCTTTGACCAAGTCCCAGACAATATTCCTCAGCTCCTCGTTCTCGCGAAGGTCTTTGGCTTCTTCTTCGGCGACAATCTCGTCATTGGGGAAGTTGTGTTGAAGAGCACTGATGATCAGTGCTTGGGCGCCGAAGTCTCCGATTGTGACAGGTGATGCATCGCTCTTGTTGAGTGTTCCCTTTGCGTGCGAGTGAAAGACGGATTTGGTGAGCAATGTCGCACGCTGGACCGCGAGCAAAGCGACGTCAAGCTCGTGGGAGTAGTCGTTCGTAGCCATGTTGTGGTAGCTGTTGGAAATGCCTAAGGTCGCCGAAAAAAAGTGAGAAGAGAGAAGACGCAGGCGGGGAAGAATCGAGGGGAGGATTGAGACAGCCAGGATGATGAGTCCGATGTATGAGAATGAGAAGTTGCGGGCCATATGAAAGATTTCAGCAGGTCCCACGTTTGGACTACTGGATGCTCAGCACGTCAGTCTGCCCCTCCAAAAACGTCAACGGACTTGGCGATCAGTGAGGACGATGGGAGCAACGGCCCTCCAGAAACTATAGAAAAGGATTACCAGCGAGTACCATCCCATGAAGACGGACAAGACCGCAAGCCAGGCCTACAAGATAAGGACGGGAACAGGTTGTGAGTCGAGGTACAAATCTTTGATATTCCACCCCGTTGTGATCGTAGGACTGGGGCCTGCGGATCACTCGTACTGTGTCGCCAAAACGCCTCGCTAAGCACGCAGCACAAGAAAAACATGAGACCACACCGCCCGAGCTTTTCACCATCTAGGACGACCTCTTCCGCCACCTCCGCCGAACCCTCCTCCATCTCCACCTCTCCATCCATACCCTCCACCTCCGCCCCCTCCTCTACCACCTCCATAGCCTCCCCCATTTCTGCCTCCGTACCCTCCTCCATATCCGCCATCATCATATCCGCCTCGCTCCTCCACAGGCTCGTCTCGTCGTGGAGGCTGTCTTCCCTTGAGCTCCTTCGCTAGCCTGTCATACTCCTTTCGCATTTGCGCATATCCAAGGTGCATCTTGCCGAAGAAGTGATCCGCCAAACGTCGATCGTTGTCAAGTCGCGACAGGTATGCGCCACACACGTCGCAAACTTGTAGCTTTTGATGACCTGATGGCCCAGACGTGTCTGATAGCGCCTTCAGCTCGCGCTCGCGCTCATCCTTCTGAACCTTTTTCAATTTCAAGTTGTGAAATTCCTGGACACCGAGATTGACCGCTCCAAGCTCGCACATGATTTCCACCTCGATCAGGCCTGCCTCGATCGTTCGGCCTAGGTCACTGATCTGCTTGAGCAGCGCATTCGTCTGTCGTATCTCCTCGGGCGTCTTCTCGAGTCTGCGCTGAGCACCTTCTATGCGCCTGTCGCACTCGCTGACATATTTTCCGATGTCTCGTTGGTAGTCGAATTCGAAACCCCAATCTCGACGCTGATCGTCCGTGGCGGCCAGATATTCCTCGCGCAGGTTGGGTAGGTGCATTCGATCGCAAGAGCCGAGATCTTGCTTCGTGTTTGTGAAAAGGTCGTGCGGGCAGCCGCCGCAAAGATATGAGCGGCACACTTTCGGGTCCGTGATGGCGAGCGCAGGTTGTCGTAATGTGCCGGGTGCTGCAAGAAGCTGCTCGCCCATCAGCTGCTCGAGCAGCTTGCGCTGTTCGGCGGCCATGATGGTTGGTAAGCTTGATGTTTTGTGATGTTGTTTCTGAGAAGTTCGCAAGCCCGAAAGAGCAAATGCTCGATCTCCAGGTCTTGGCGAGCGAGTCTCGGAGGTCCGCTGGCGTCGCCGCAACGTGGGAACGTCCCCTGTTGTCTTGTCCAGCTGTCACATTGTTTGTTGACAACCACGGACTCCCACGATGAAGCTCTCGTCACTGCTAGCACTGCCTGCAGGTCTGATTGCTGCAGTCTACGCGAACGAATACTCGGAAAATCTCCACCTCAAACCACTACCTGGCGGATCACTGTACGCGGGTTTCAACTTCACAGCATCGACACCACTCGAGGCCTACGAGCGCCAACACTTTCGATTCTTCCCTCGATCGCTGGGCCAGATTCTACAATTCACACATACGGAGGAGCTACATCTGCGGTTCGCATTGGGGCGTTGGGATGAAAGCAGCTGGGGAAGTCGGCCGCGGAATGGGAGACGAGAAGGTGGTACGGGAGTAGAGCTATGGGCATGGATTGAGGGCGATACCAGACCAGAAGCGGAAGGACGATGGAGTGGACTGGTCAACAGCTTGAGCGGTCTGTTCTGCGCCAGCTTGAATTTCATCGATCAGACCAAGACGATCCAGCCTCTATTGAGCTTTGATCCGGAGGGTACTTTAAAGTCGAACGGGTCCGGACTGCATCTCATGCACGGCGTACTGCCCCATGAGGTGGTGTGTACGGAGAACCTGACTCCATTCCTCAAGCTGTTACCGTGCAAGGGCAAAGCTGGTATCTCGAGCTTGCTGGATGGACACAAGGTTTTTGATGCGAACTGGCAGACTATGGCCATCGATGTGAAGCCGGAATGCAATACTGAGGGACGTTGCGATTTGCGAATCGAACAGACCGTCGACCTCGTCCTGGACATTGAACGCAGCATGAGGCCGCGCGACAATCCGATTCCACGCCCGATCCCAACTGACCAGCTCCTATGCGATGAGAGCAAGCAGTACAACTCTCACGACAGCTGTTACCCGAAGAAGCGTGAAGGAGAAACGGAATGGTCGATCAGTCGAATATTTGGACGGCCAATCCAAGGTAGCTGTTCGCTGGGCGATGGTTCTCAAGTTTCTGAGGTCTATCTGGACGTCCCTGCTCCAAGACAGGTTGTCGCTACTTCAGCTGGGACGGAGGAGACTTCGGATGGAACGACGAGGCACTATCGATTGCGAGACGGCAGAGATCTGGATCTGACACTTCCCCAACAGATCCTCGAGGGAGGGGCATCGGCTCAGGAAGAGGCACTGCACGCGAGCCGACAGATTACTGGGTACGGCCAAGAGCGAGGCGGCATGCACGCCGTCATCACGAATCCGCATCCATATGCGCAGCGAATCGTCTACCTTGAAAGTCTTCCATGGTTCCTTCGACCGTACATGCATACCTTGGAGGTACAAGGCGCGAGCATCGAGAAGATGTACTACAGCCCCGCGATCGATCGGCGGAGAGGGACTCAGCTGGAGTTGGTGCTGGAAATTCCACCAATGTCCACGATCGAGATAATGTATGACTTTGAGAAAGCCATCCTACGATACACGGAATATCCTCCTGATGCCAACCGCGGCTTCGACATCGCGCCGGCGGTTATTAGGGTACTGTCGGCGAGCGGCGGACAAGACAGCTACGTGCGAACAACGTCTTTGCTGCTGGTTTTGAGCACACCTGATTTCTCTAGTAAGCTTGCACGATGTTCCGTACATCAAGAGCACACACTGACATGATGCTAGTGCCGTATAATTGTATTATACTAAGTAGCACTGTCATCGCCCTCGGCTTCGGAAGCATGTTTAACCTTCTAATACGGCGTTTCGTACTCCTCGAGGAGGTTCCAGGGTCAGCGATCACAGCAATTGTTGCGAGGCTGAGGGCAAGTTTCGCGAGACTCAAGGATTGAGTGGCAGGATGTAAGTCTACCGAGTAATAGGAGTTCTATGTTATCACCGATGCAGGAGTGGTGGGCTACAACGAGTGGAAGGAGAAGAGACTGGAGTGAATTCACGAGATTCGGCGCTAGTCTCAACGCTAGTCCCAAGCGGGCAAAAGTCAACATATGCAAACGATTGTTCCATTTCATGCTTCCAACGATGTATTTTCCTTGTTCATCGGCATATACACAGTGCCCAAGCGTTGCTCACTGGCCTTGTATTCACCTCCACGTCCTGTCTGTGCTCAGGACGTCAAAGATCCGAAGTTCCCGATCATGATCCATCTTTTACGCTCTCTTGTAGTTGGTGTCAGGGCCAGTCGGGTGGTAATCGCGTCCTGGGAAACTGTCAAACACGCCCTGCAACATGTAAGGTTCAGTAAGCATTACACGTAGTGGGGCTAGCATTCGAACTTACGTTGTCGAACTTGCCGAGCTGAGGGCAGGCCAGGTCAGTAAGGACCGGGCTGATGAATTTGTTGACGAGGCTGGTGATGGGGTTGAGGGCATTGAGGGCACCGCCGGCGAAGTCGGGGATGCCTTGCTCCAACAGCTGGAAGGCAAAGCACGCGAAGTTGTTGCCTTGGAACAACGTAGAAGCGTCGTAGACTCCTCCCGTGAAATTGGCGACGTTGACGCCGGTGAAGGTGTTGACCTTTCCGGTGTTGCCGCCAAACTTCAAAGTCCTGGGGTATGCGAGGTAGCCGAGAGCGACGTCGCCAACAACGTCCTGAGCTTCGTATGGGGCGGAGGATGGGCGGCGGTACTGGGGGAAAGTTAGATCGGTCGAAAAATGCAGATTTTGGTCATTTACCCAATTTTCGGGCACCTGCTCCTGTCCAGGCAGCCATTCGAGGTCTGGAAACTCTCCTGCAACGCCGAAGAACGATTTGAAATTTCTCTTGTCAAGATATCCAGCCGGCTCTTCCTTGCTATGGTTTGACATCAAGTTGATGACGAAGTTGTACGCTGCGGGGACAACGACGACAGTGGAGAAAGCTCCAGTGAAGTAGTATGCGTTGTTCGCGATGGATTCATCTTGAGCAGCTTCGAACGACTTCCGGAACTTGTCTATAGGGAAAGACGTCGTGTCAGTCGCTGTCCTCGGTTTATGCCAACACAATTCCGGCATGTCCAAGACTTCAGCTTACCCAAGGTATAACGATCAGAACCGTCCTTCACGGCGATGTCGTAGACCGCCTTGAAGCGAGTGATGTTGAGCTAAGTCGAAAATTCCAAATTGAGCAAAACTCCGGACAACATGGTCGGGATTTACGAACCGAATGAGCATCTCCGTTGTTGATGTAGGCGTCGCCTCTGGCAATCGAAGAGTCTCCCTCGTAAGCTGCAAGTAAGTCAGCAATGCCTCACGAAAAGTGTCACGGGGGACTGAGGCCCGACAATCTCGGACCGCCGCACGCCTTTTTGCCCTTCGAATCCCATACTATTGTGCGAAAATGAAAGTCGTTTTGCCTGTTAGCGAGCGCAATGCACCATAGAAGACATCAGACTTACCCCTGACCGGTTCCAAGAAGAGGCGAGGTGAGCTCGTCCTTTGGCAGAGGACCTCCGATCGACCACACCCCTTCGACTGGGTTTCCTTCCGTGATGACGGCGTACGCGGCGAGGACAGCTGTGATTCTTGGTCCGAGGTTGTACAGGGCTCCAAGACCGGAAACGGTTTGTTCGATGTTTTGAATACCATTGCGTGGCAGGTAGCCGTGGTTGGCAGCGGCGTTCAACTGGAACGAGGTCAGTCAGCAAGTCTCAGTGCTCCATCGAGTGCATGGCTTACACCAGGGCAAGGGCCACGAATATCTCCCGGACCAGGAGCGATGTACTGGTGCTCGCCGCTGACGCTGACCTTCTGGTCTTTCCCGTCAAAGGTAGGGCACAGACGAGTGCCACAGTTGCTCTCGGCCTTGGAAGTACCGAGAGCATCCTGCTGACGCTTCTCGAGAGCGTGGTCCCGCGGGTTGTCCAGCAGAGCACGAATCTCGAGAGGGACACCCCCGGACTTGAGACCTGGGAAGGCAGACACACCAAGTGCGCTTGCGAGGATGAGAGAAGCTTTCATGATGGTGGTGATGAGGGGTGGTGATGAGGTGTTTCGAGAGTATGAAGAAGCTCAAGGATGATGATGAGAATGCTTCCATTTGTCGTGGATTCTGCCACCTTATTATGTACTGCCCATGCCCTGTGAGCACGAACACCAGACTGGAATACTCACCTGCTCACGCCATCCGGTCGTTCCTCGCGCAAACGCCGATCACATCGTTGCCACCGCTCTTACATACAGCGAACATCGTTGTATCTCATCCGTCCCGGGCGTTACGAGCGCAGATCTTGCCCTTCTTCGTTCGACAGGTGCTCCAGATCCGAAGACGACATACTCAAGGTTCTCCACGGCAGAGACCGCGATACCCCAAGCGGACACGATGTGCTACATTCGAACAATCATCCGCACTAAACGCGCAGGGTAGGTTGCATTCCTTCGGGTAGGGTCCATGTAGGATGGTATACACTAACGCCGATGGGCCGTTGGAACTGCTAGTGGTTGTCGAGCATTCCGTTGGGGACGTTAATGTTGCGCCTACTTCGAGCTCGTCGAGTACGATCTACCCGAAAGTGTCGCTCCTTATTGAAGGTCTCCGCTGTAGGAGCGGCTGCTCTCAAGACCTTCGTCCAACGGGCCATCCAAATAGGTTCGCGGAGTAGCAGGCCCTCCAGCAATTCACCGCTCTCTTCCTGGGCATGATCCAAGGTCCTGCGTCCATACCTTGTACCGCATTGACGCTGTCAGACGGTGCTCCAGCTCTCCATGATCGTGGGGTGCTGTCGTCCAGCATGTTCAAAACAGGGAATACCAACTCGGTATAAGCGCGTGTCGATCACTCATTGCGTCTTTTCGACATCCAGCACCCAAATCTCCGATCCAATAGCCCCAGACGCAATGACATCCATGGCCAATAGTTTTGCGTGGGATGACCACGAAGGTGCGGTAGTTGCATATGCTAGAAGCCCGTAATCCCTTGCACACAAGAAAAGTCCTCTAGCACGCCATAGTTTCTTCTCGGTACTTTCCATCCAGCAGTGCCGATATGGGACAGGAACCGCCACGGCAAACCGTATTGGCCGTTGTTCAATCCCGTTGTGTGTTTGGCGCGTGCTGGTGTGGTCGGGTCGTCGGAGACAGGTTTGGTGGTGTGAAAGTCGATCGCACGCCATTCAGCTTATACTGACATTAGTTGCAGTGATCCGACCGGTGATGGAAAATATGTTGCGTCTTATTTTCTCCGTATACCGTCTTTATAACCTGATCTTCCCGAACACCGCTGAAATCAACCTGACGATATCAGTGGCGCAAGACTCTTTCGCTTACCTCGGTGCGGCCGTCGTACGCAGGATTTGGTCGAGCGAAGCGGCAGCCATCATTCTCCGGGCACTCGCCTGCGCTGAGCCAGTCGGTATATCCTCGTCGGCCTCGCGAGGTGTCCAGACCGTTGGCAGAGATGTGGTATAGTCCGGAAGATTTTTCATTCATCATCAGAGCTGCTTGCCTTGGTTGTGCAGACCATGGGGTCTACAGTATGCGCAGCTCAGTCCCCATCTACTGAGAATGCTCCTCAATAGCACAGAAGTCTGTTGGGGCTGCTGACGAGATTCTTGTGCCACCTCTGCTGCTGATACGTGTTCAGGCGCGGAGAATTCTGAACAGATCGCTGAGAGATCCGTCGCCGGCCCCAGAGCGGAGCCCTCGCCGACGACCGAAAAAGCCAAGACGTCTCCAGTCCCAGACACCTTACTTGCACCTCATTTCCTTCTTGTATACAGTCCATCAAATCTCGATCCTTTCGTTCGCTTGACAAGTGCTCTATGCGGCATGATATCGACTCTGAGCATATCTCGGATGCTTCTATGGCACGTGGTCGATGAGCCGCACGTCATGTGCTCGCCGGAGGAGTCTCCGTGCTTGTGCGCCGTGAAGTGAGGTAAGGGCGAACTGGCCAACGAAATGTTCGCCACGAGACAGCTTTTTGGAGGGACAGCTTTGGCTTTGAATACATCTGGTAGACTCATGCTGTCTGATCTCAAGGTAGGCAAACACAACAACATACTGAACTTCGAACCATCGCCAGACCGCACGAATCTTGGCTTCAAAGCCGCTCACATCCATCAGTCCCGCTTGGGCCAAGCTACGCTCCATTCCGTGCTGCAGTCGTGAGTACAACAGATGCGATGGCTTGGCTCGGTTCCTCATTCCTCTGGGCACTGAAGTGGTGCACTTCTGGAGATTCGATACTGTCCCTGTTCATCATCTACGATGGGCTGCGCGGCGCCCTAGTGTTTGGTTCGCTGTCTCCATGGACGGCACTCTTGGCTCTGAGCTTCACCTCCGCCATTACCTCGACATCATGGCTGCAATACCGCGTCTTCATTTCCATTTGTTGGCCATGCATCGTCGCCTATTACCTGTCAATCTCGGCGCCTGCCTCGAGCATGACCAGAAGGATCTTCAGGAGTCCGACGACGGGAGTGCACTTCATCAAGGACAAGGTTGCGGGCTTTGGTCTGCCTGCGCTACATCTGGACCTCGACCTGGAAGGTTTGCTCACCATCAGAGGCTGGACGTTGTCACTATCAACTCTTACAATCCAGCTGCATGGTATCGAGGCAGGTGTGTTGCGTCCCCGAAGCACTGACTTCTCATACTACGGCTGACTCTCTCTATAGCGTACAATCTCTCGGAAGAGATGCACGTGGCCCTGTACTGCGATAGCTTTGCCATTCGGCTTTGTCGTGGAATTAGTACAGGTCCTATTCACGGCGTTGTCAAGCGCGAGAAGTTCATCATCCAACTTGGCGATCTTGCAAGTACATTTGAGGAGAGGAGGATGTACAAAGGACCACCAGAGAAGTCGTCGACCAGAGCCCAAAAGCTACCTGACCATGGCGATGAATGTCATGATGAAGAAGCCGACCTTCGAACGCCGGGGAAGCTATCGAGAGACTCCATGGCACAAAGCGAATACGACAAGATCAGGCGGAAACTAGACACGACAAGCCCCATTCAGCAATGTCGTGATCGAACAGAAGCCCAGATCCCGCCGCAGCTCGAGCAGAAGACACGTGCCGCTACGTGCGAGAAATTGGAGCAAGTGCCCTCGGTTCCACATCGCTCGAGACGATGTATCAAAGCTTCCACGATCTTGGAGTTCATACCATCATGGCTCAGACAATTGTTCTCTCGAATGCCTCTTCTTCTGCGACTCATCCTCATGCCGACTACCTACCTCCATCCAGTGAGCGTCGAATCAGCTTCCATATCAGCATCAGGCTCGTGGATGGCGAGCATGATGCAAGACGCTGTCCACTCCGTCTACAGCGACGACCGGGATGATATCAAACAGCTCGAGCAGACGGCATTCGACTGGATGAACAATGCGTTCTTCTGCATGGACCTTTCTGAGATTCGAACACTCATTCGCATCTCGACACGAAAGTCGCAGAACATGGAATCCTCTTTCCGCTGTGGAGGTAGCATGGTGATGCGCATCGACCCGGATACCAATACTGTTGCACCGGCAATGAGCATTGATGGAGCGGATGCGAACTTTACCATTCCGTCATTTTTCCTGCCAAGTCATGAACATCTGCTTCCCCCGAGACCGGATGTACAAGCAGAAGACAAAGCAGATATCAGCTTCGCAGCTCACCTGAGTTTTCCTGCCGTCCTCGATCGCGCCATGGTTGACTTCTTCGCCGACCTAGTTGAATCTCTTATTGTCATGGAAATTGAAGACCACGAGGAGAAGGGAAGCGGTGACGACGAAAGGCAGAGCAAAATGGACCGCGTGAAAAATAGGTTTCAAACCGGCGTTCACGAGACCGGTCGATCGATCAAGAAAGGACTGAAGAAAGCTGCGTTCAAGAGCAGAGGCGACAGTCAGATCGCTTGGGCGGTGAACAAAATTGCCGAGCAGCTGGAGATCTTACGGGGAGATGTGGGCTACGCTGGGGATGTACCGGTCTCTTTGGCATTTCTCCGTGGTTCCGAGCTCGCACCAACCAAGCTCTTCGCTTGAAGAGGTCCGATGTGACCAAGGCCCGGACGGTGTGAGTCGTATTCGGTGCAGACATCTCTCACGTACGAGCAATTAGCAGTCTCAGTGAGGAGAGAACGCTTATCTTTGCCTCCTGTCGGACTGCACGAGATCTTCAGCTCATCTCTGCTCCCGGATTCTTCCTCGTTGACTCGATTCAGCCGCGAAAGATCTTTGCGGTGTGATGGTTCATGTCACCCGCCTTTCATCCGAGCCGTGTACAGCAGCAAGCGACATCCCGGGCTGGAACGAGAAGTTTATAATAATGCCTGCATGTTTGACCAGGAATCTGCCCTTTACCCCTCAATATCTCACAGTCCGGTCACTTCCGCTCTGCTGACATCCCAGAGGATGTTCCGATTGGAGGAAAAAAATCGTTCACTTGCGTGTTGGTGAAACTCCGGCGGCCGAGCGTGAGGACACTCCAAGCACAAGTTTAAGACTGTGGTGGCATCGATGGTCCAGCGGCCATGACGGCATCTGTCATCGTCTAGAACTATCATGTGGCAAAGCTTCCTATCTGTGCTTCCCTTTGCAGCAGCGCAATTGGAATTCTCGTCGACGAATTGGCGTGGTATCTTTAGTCAAGACTCTGGAGTCCTTCAATCATTGAAATCGGCTTCTTTTGACTTCTCACCCGCTGATTTCTTTGATCGTCGCAATGGTAAGTCCCTGAAGGGTGCAAGACCTGCAGCGCCTGAGACCGTCTCGGCCTGTTGCAAGTCTAGGTCTGTATCGCTGTGTTGTCTGAACATCGCTGAACCTTGTACCCTCCGGGATTCAGGTATCAAGCAATACCACACTGGCGACATCACACTTCGATGGCGTGTCGAAGGTCAGAATGAGTGGAAGGAGATTGACACTGCGGCCAAGAGGGAGTCGAAACCGAGGTCGTTCACTGATGTGACGGGCGTGCTGCTTCGCTCGACATTGGATGGTATCTTTCCTGATGCAGAGACCATCGGCATAACAAGGGACTGGACTTCCGACGATGGAGATCTAATTCTGCAGGCTACCATAACAAACAAAGGCAACGACACTCTGGAGATTGGAGCGTTTGGCTTTCCCCTCGAATTCAACAGCATCTTCACGACACGCAAGGATATTACGGCAGAATGCGTCCTCATTGACCCGTACATCGGATTGGACGCCGGCTATGTTCAAGCGACTCGACTCACCGGCACGGGCCCCAACCTCGTCATCACGCCGTACGGCAATTCAAGTAAATTCGAAGCATGGCGATTTCTCACCGAAGACGATACTGGCGAGCCATTCAAGTATCAGTCGCAGACTTTCGAGGGATTCTATGCGTGGCAGACGCTGAGCAAGGCCTATGCTGAGAATGAGTGGAACTGTACGGAGCCGTGGAACGTTCCTACTTCGGCCATGCTCGAGCCGGGTGAGAAAGTCACATTTGGGTTGAGGTTCGGGGTGGCAGGACAGATCCATGAGATTGAGGATGCCGTCGTTGCGAAGAATATTCCAGTCGCCGTGGGACTTCCCGGCTATGTTTTACCTTGCGATACCAACGGGAAGCTGTTTCTCAAGTCGCCTTCAGCGGTAAAGGCCATCACATGCGAGCCGAGCGGTGCTCTGTCAATAGCAGAGGCCAAAGCCAAGAATAATGCGTGGATGGCATACGACGTGACACCAGCCCAGGGTAGTTTCGGAAGAGCACGAGTTACCATCTCATACCAAGACGGCAGAACTCAGACGGTGCACTACTTTCTCACCGACACCCAACAAAACACCGCCACCAAACACGCAGAGTTCCTGTTCAATCAGCAATACTACACGCACACGACAGACGTCTTCCGCCGCGCGCCTTCGGTCATAACTTACGACTACGAAGAGAGATCTCAACTCCTCCAATCTCGAAGCACCTGGTTCGCAGGTCTTTCCGATGAAGCAGGAGCCGGTTCCTACCTCGCAGCAGCAATGAAGACTTCCGCTCATCCTGTTCCGGAAGAAGTCCAAAAGTTGGAGGACATGGTGAAGACCGTCGTCTGGGGCTGGCTGCAAAACAGCGAGGGCGACACAACCAATGCAACGAATCTAAAATACGGCGTCAAGAAAAGCTTGTTCTACTACGATCCTGAAGCTCTGCCGAACTTTCCTTACGATCAGTCCATCAATTGGACAACACCCTTCCCGTCTTGGTCGAAGAAAGAAGCGGACTCCTTCACTCGGGCGTATAATTATGTGCACATTAGTGCGCTGTACTGGGCACTGTATACCGCGGAGCGAGTTTCGCCCGGAGTCCTCCGCCTGCAGAACTCGACCTGGTATCTCAATCAGGCTTGCGAGACGATCATTGCGACAAATGCGACGTATGCTAACGGGACCGATATCGTGGACTACGCGTTTGTGGGACTGATGGGGGAGACCGTGTGGGTGGAGATCTTGAAGGCCTTGAAAGAAGAGAAGATGATGGATCAAGTTGCGAGGGTGGAGGAGTTCATGGGTGAACGGCAGGAGACTTGGGCCAGTCTTGATCAGCCGTATGGAAGCGAGATGGCGTGGGACTCGACTGGGCAGGAAGGAGTCTATCAATGGTCGAGGTACGTTGTGCTCTCGCTGAATTGGGCTGGAGGTGGTCTAATAATCGACTGCAGGTACTTTCGGGATGACACTGTTGTCGAGAAGACGCTTGCTTCCATCCGCGGATACATGCCTACAGTGGCTCACTGGGCATGGAATGGCAATGCTCGGCGTTACTGGTACGGTTGACACGAGCTTGGCCACGACTCGACTAACATTTTCTCAGGGACTTCAAATACGCCGGAAAGCTCCAGCGAATCGAGCGCATGGTACACCACTACGGCTCCGGTCTCAACGCCATCCCTCTGCTGGATTCATACAAATACAACAAGTCGCCTGCCAGCGCTGCCGCCTTTCATGATCTTCGAGTTGGCTATGGAGGGACCATGGGTGCTACAACGAATGTCAACGCAGAAGGATTTGCGTCTGTGGCCTTTCACTCATTCCCAGACACAATGAAATGGGACGCTTACTCGGGTGACAGCGGTGTTGGCTATTTAGGCCATGTCCTTGCATCGCGAACGTTCCTTGTTGACCACTCGGAGTACGGCTGGGTCTGTTTCGGCGGAAATATCGAGCCGAGCTATGATGGGAAAATCAACGTTCGACCATTGGACACCGTGCAGCGGAGGATCTACGTTGCATCCGTGGGACTGGCCGTGGAGTTTGATGCGGGTGTCATCTCGAAGTTCGTGTATGATCCAGCGACCAGGTCTGTAAAAATCGATCTCGTGAGGGTGGAGGGCCAGAGTGGGATCATCACGACGATGACGTGGGAAGATACACTCGGTTCTGGCGTAAGACTCGTGACCCAGGGACTGAAGGAGAGACTGGGTGGCTTGGCTGTTGCTCTACCAGGGGCGGTGGAGTTTGCAATCTGAAGTTCGATGAGCTCGCATGAATGAATGTAAGTTATCTGATCGTCTCTATCTATGACTTGATCGTCACATGCGCCAATAAAACGAGTGACTCGTGCGTGCTGAACTACCCGGCGCAGCACACCAATGTATAACAAAGCTCTTAAGCACCAGGACAGGAGGATAAAATCGAGCAACATCAATCCGTATCCGCTCGAGTGACTTCTCTACTCCCCCGGAGGAGCAGCGACCGGGCAGACAATGGTAGCAATCTCCTCGAGGAAGCCGCTCGCCATGGTCCAGTTATTCCCCTTGCTGAAAGTCGACTTGTTCGTGTTGTTACCACGGTTGACTCGAATGATCTCCCCGGCAGGATTGAGGATCTGGCAGCGGAACGGAGCGGTGATGTCGTCGATGTCATCGCCGAGTGTCAGGGTAACACCTCCGAAGGGGCCGAGCCTGCCATTGGCAGTCTCGGAGAATGGTGGTACGAAGTTGACTTCTGTGCTGAATCTAGAGGCGGAGGGTTAGTGCATGCTTTGGACAGGGTGGAAGACAGATCACACGCTCGCGGAGAGATCGTATTGTCATGCCTGCGAAGAGGTCCTCTTTTGTCGTAGACTTACGTAGCATTGTTGACCACCACTCGAACGAGATCGGCTCTGAGAGGGTTCTGTCTGGCGACAACATCGCCTGCAGCCGCGGCGGCTACGAGAGCGGTGAAGACGGCGAAGGTGTACATGGTTTGTGCTGGGTTTGGTTTTGGCTTTGGATTGCAAGCTTTGAATTCAGTGATTGTGGTTGTGTTGTTGGCTTGTGGAAGTGATGAATTGTGAGCATTTTGATGAGGGAGGGCCCACGACTTGTAATGAATATATCATGTCTGGGGAATCGTCAATCCACAAGGAGAACGACCGCAAATATTTGGGCGGATACGAGAATATCATCACGTGTAAGCGATCGGTCATCCCTTCATAAGCCTGGGCAGGCTTGGTAACGGCCCACCGGCGTCTGTTGGTCACAGTCATCCTGTATAAGCATGAATCATGCTCGAACTTGGCCTGCCGTGGTGATGGTGTTGCAAAGAAGTACTGCTCGTCACTGGCGTCGGTCTTGATCATCTGTTTGGCACTGTCGTCGAGGAATAAGGTCACGGTCCAAGCTTGGCGGCCACAATTTGATTTGTACGTGGGCCGACAACGACCATGGTCGAGTAGTTGGCATGTATCCGAACCGTTGATGACTGAACAAACAAGTGCATCCAACTTGAAGTCCGTTGCTCAGATGATTTCGCCGTTGTATGCAGAGCCAGCTATCCTTCTCCTTCCTCGTTGGACAACAGTGATGTGTTCACACAGCTGAGTCACCGACGCCCTCGATGCTTATTTGTAGACGCAAGCCAACGTACCGTCGCCGGCACCGTTCGATTTCTCGCTACCTGATACCGTGCATTTTGGGTTTCCGGCTGCCCAGTGGTCGAAATGCCACTCGTTCTGAAACCAATAATGCACGTTGCAGATCAGTTCATCGATTGTGGGGTCGCCGTAGGCCTGGGTGCCAAGTTAGTCAAAGGCTTCGGCAAGACGAGACGAAGCGTGAGGGAGCCATTACACAGATGGCAACGAGGTCTGTCCATTTGCTGCAGTCCCAGATGTCGTATCTTTCCGTCTGTGAAGCAGCACAGATATGGTGGTGGGACGCCGTAACGACAGGAATGAGCAGACTCAAGACTGCGGCAGCAGTCGAGAGCTTCATCTTCAGCCGATTTCGGAGGTGGTGCAGTGGTGTCGGGATTATTGAAGCGTTTCGTGGAGGGTAAGAGCAGTGGTCTCTTCGATGTTGAGGAGGAGGAATGGTCTGAACTCCAGTGGCGAAACGGAGCAGTCCTGATAGATACTCCTCCAGCCCATACCCAGGCTCTTCCATTCCGACAGCATCCGCAATCCGCGAGAAACGTGAGGCGGATGCCTGCGATCACGAGAATGGGGCGAGCTCTGCGTCGACTGCCCTGTAAGACCATACCAGGGATCATTTCCCTGCGTCGGTCCTTAAGGCTGTTCGTCACCAAGACTCGCGCCCAAGGTCTCACTATTGGACGCTGCGTCAGCTTTTGCAGACGTGCAAAGCCAGGCTAGTCAGGGTTTCCTCCAGGAGTATGGAGCGCAGGCGACGAAAGTGCTCAAATGCGCGGCCTGGTCCTCTTTGACGCTGCATGTTACCCTCAGCCTGACGGTCTTCGGTTGCAGATGGGGGATCGTGGCTGGACGACCACACTTCGGCCAATGTTCGTATGGATTCTTCTGGCCTAGGACAGGCTCTCATCAAGCTGCGAACGACAATGCGCAGCATGCTCACGACTGCAGCGTAACAGAAGGATGAAAGCATCCGGTCGGAGCATGCGAGTCGAACGGCCAAGGCATCGCGAGCTCTTTGTCGCGAGTGCTGTTCTGCATAAGTGGCCTCTGTCGGACCATGTCATCGGTTTGTACGGACAGCGAGATGCCTTGCTATTGTCAACAGGAGAGCAGCACTGCTCTCGACCCGCTTCTGGCCATTGAACCGCGCAGCCATCTCTAGAGATGAAAGGAAAGCAAGAGCGATGCACCCGATGTTGGCGCTCCCTTAAGCGATTTTATTTGATGCCTGAGGCAGCAATTTCTTAGTCATAGCTTCAAGTGAGTGGATTGTGTACGTGCGTTCTTTCTTCTTCCTTCTTCCAACCATACATTCGGTGCTATACTAACCTTACTCTTCAGCCTCACTAATGGTCATTAAGCACTATCTCAGCAGCGACTGTAGTAGGAGAAGCCGGTTCTCAACTACTACTACAAAGGATCGGCCATTTTCACGCAGGTACTGATGGGGCCGCCAAAATTCGGTCTTGTAGGGCCATCTTATGCTGCAAAGGCAGCTCCTTGTCACGGTCGCAAGGAGGGCAGCAATTGCCGCTCTGCTCATCACTTCCGACGTGCAGCATGTTCGGCGCATTGACGAAGATGTCCTGTCAACGCTTTGGTCAGCCGGCGAATCGCACAGTCGGAGGAAAGGTATGCTTACATCCAGCGGGTCTGCGCTCATTCTCATTCGAAGGAGAGCCTTGTAGCGCACGATTGGCCGGGTCAGATACGCGTGCATCCGCCGGGTAGACTCGGACTCCGTGTGCTGTTCGAAGAAATCGTCAAGCTGGCGACGGACCAGAGGCCAGGCCTCCGTCGGGTTGAGATCGAGTCCGCGGATCAAGAGCTGGAGGTGATTGTGTATCATGGTGTGTTGGAGTGTGTCCCAGCACTCCTCTTCAACATCGGTTTCGATCCAGCACGCGGGAAGGACGGTCAGCAATTGATGGCCTCGGTTCCGCAACGTCGGCGTGTGGCATTTCACCGAGCCAAAATCTCGGAAGCAGAAGCCGACGATGGCTTTCGTTTTCTTATCGACGCGGGCGAGCGAGTTTTGGCCATGAGCTTCGAGACAGACGCCACTCTCCAGGGCGGGAGTCAGCACGGCGTGGATGAGCTTCGATGCGTAATCTCGAAGCCACTTCTTCTTCTGTCCGCTGCTGCGAAGACCAAACGTCAAAACTGCCAAACATTCGGAGCTACCGACGGGCTTTTCAGCGAGCGCGGCTACGACGATCAGAGTCTGGCCCAATGCCAAAGCCCTGGGTTCGAGGTCTTCTCTCAATATGCATGAGAGGTTTTTGGCGGCGCTAAAGTCTTTTTGAGACCCGGTGATGGCAGCAACTTCTTTGCAGACCCAGGTCTCTTCGGTGACGGCATCCTCGATGACAGCTGAGATCTCGGGACCCAGACAAGTCGTCCACGGGGTGATCGTCCGCAGGACGGAGCTAATCGTACAGGATAGGGCAAACTTCATGTTGTACGCAAATCTCATCTCGCTGGGAATATTGACTGTCCGCAGCGAAGCCTGAGCGTGAGCCGTGAAGGCGTCATGTAGAAGAACTCTGGTACTGGGGAAGTGCCTTTGGATAGCAGGCAGCTGTTGTGACAGGCATGGCAATACGATCTCGTTTGGCAACAACCGTGGCAGGCTGAACTGGTCCACAAGTGGTTGGAGAAGAGTACGGAACGGTCCCGTGATTCTGGTGCTTCCGCGATCCACGGCGATGAATGTTATTGAAGGTTGCAACAATGATGGCACTTGTGACGGGTCCAATTGCTTGAGACCTCCCGTTGCGACAAGTGAGCGGCCCATCTAATCGCGTATTCAGCATGTGGAACTCGGGTGGAGAGCAGTGCCGACCTACCGGATGCAAATGATGACCTCTAAAGACGGCATTCTCCCACTTGATCATCCTCGAGTCCAGAGTCGGTCTCGATTTCGTCGCGGCCACCTGGAGCCACGCCGCTGCTGAGCATCAGCTCTATACACCGCCCGACCTCGAATCAAAACTCACTCAAGTTTTCAAAACTGTTGTCCAGCGCCACCAACACATCCTTCCATGCCCCATCATGGACCGGTTCGGTGAAGAGCGGTCGCGCGACCGTAGCTACCTCACTCGGAATGGGTACATTAGAGGAATCACTCAATCCAGCGGATGTCGTGCGGAGAATCAGAGGCAGAGCGAAATCGCTTTGATGCCAGCATGCTTTGTTCGGCATAACGGCACCTCTGGTCGCGATCCAGATTTGGTTGTCTGGCTTGATGCCGAAATGGCTATGAATCAACACGCCGCTTGCCGAGACAGTGTAGTCGATGCAGTCATGTGGCGATGCTCGGAGCAAGCCCTCGTTGATGAAACATGCGATGAGGCGTGAATTGATTTCGTACGCTGCTTCCAGTCTCGAGGGCCATTGGCCGAAGCCGTTTTGTTTTGGGACCATGCTAGAGGAGTGAAGTTAATTTGGACGTGCCTGGGAGTCGGACAAATAATGCCGAAGAGTGATTATCAAGGCAAAGAGAGGCGGCCTTCCCACAGCTAAATAGGACAAGGTGAAGAGATTCACGGGGAAGAGACGATCTTGACCCCCTGGATCACCAAAAACTAACTCCCGCCTTGCAGTGCCCACGATACCGGCTACCAGGAGGAAGTCATCACACGAAGGGTGGACGCGGTAACCTGATTTGGTAAATATGCCTGCTTCGGAAATGATACAGGCTTCGGATCACGCGCATGGCGGACACAATTCCTTCCTCACGTGCCAACTTGGAACTTCCACCACGAGTCGATGAAATGGACCCAGTGTAGGTCGTCACTGGCGACAACTGATAAGACGAAGGACAGGGACATCATCGTGCGTCAGGCGATTATCGTCGGGATATGATCTGATAAAGTCGACGGAGCGAAATGGTCCCATGCAAGGTCAAGGTCACAGAACATGCCTGTCGGGCCCTGGACGACTCATCAGAAGACACCAAGCTAGGCTCAAAGGCCTTACTTCGTGACCAAGATCGGAAAATATACCTGGCAATCGACCTCCGAGGTCGGTGCTAATCAGCCTCGATGGCTTCCTCGGACGATCGAAAATTACGAGGGGAGAAAGAGGAGCACCGGAGCTCGGATGCGCTATTTCATCCATCTACCATCCGAACTGCTCGGAACAGAACGAAACATCTGCTCCGTCCTCGTGAAGCACGCTCTGCACTGCATTCCTGCAGACGATTTCCAACGACTGCGGACCGCAGCAAAGGACCGTCAGTCCATCGCTACATTTCGCTGTTTCGTTCTGGATGACCGCTTTCACATCTGGTCTCCCCTTCCTCAACTCATACCGTGCGTGAGCTGGCGTCTCATCAACCTTCTCATCGTTCGAACTCGTCGTCAAGTGGACCGTCAATCGAAATCCCGGTCGGCCAACAATACTACTCAGTTCGTGAGCGCATACGTCGTCGGCAGTTCCCCGCATGCGGACGCTCCAGACGAGATGAATTGATTTTTCACCGTCGTCCAAATGTTCTACAAGGGTGTGGAGTCGAGAGATCATGGCGGATATGCCTGACCCGCCAACCAGGAGGAGAATGTTCGAGTGCCGTGGGGTGTGTTGAGCTTGGCCGTAAGGTCCCTCGAGAAGAAACCGCGCTCGACGGGTGAGCCCCTGGCGCTCTTTGTCTTCGTTGTTCGAGGCAGAGAAGGTAGCGCTCAGCAGTCGTTGTGTAAAGCCTTGTCGTGGGCGGATCAAGAAAGTGTGCCTGACTTCTCCGGCCCTTGCGCCTGTTTGAGAAGGGTCCTTTGCAACTTCATCGATGACATCGAAGCTCGGGCTTTTGGTTTCATCCGTCTCCTTGCGAAGCGCGGAGCTGTCCGCACTGGAGATCCAAGAACACAGCGTGAATGGATGCGATTGATAGCCCTGCCAGCGCCCAATTTCATAGACAAAGTAGTACTGGCCCGGAGTCGAAGTAGTCCTCTGTCTCGAGAAGAAGTCCGTCACGTCCACGCGGACTAGATCGGATTCCTGGTCTCGGCTGACCAATGCCATGACTCCATTGGAGAGCATTGGTCGAATGTTGAGGTACACCAGACGGAAAAAGCGCAGAAAGCGATCCAACGACCACATTGCCACTGCGGGCCAGAGAAAGCCATGATACGCACGTCGTTCGTAGAGTTCGTTCCAATGGTAGTACAGGCCGGCCAGCAGCACCGCCGCGAGAGCAATGTGGAAGACCAGAAAGACCTCGTAAGAACGAGACCGAACCCAGGGAAGCGCTATCACGAACAATGTACAGATTATTATGACGGACTGGCAATAATTCGTCAGCAAGTAAGGGAGGACCACGCGATGCGGGAAGTTGGACATACCAGCACACCACACCGCCAGTACAGGTCATCCCAGACGGTCAAATATGTGTTCTTGTACCAGTTAACCACAGAATAACTGACGCCGTGGGAGACGGCCAAAATAGTCATAGTCCTCGCCAACCAGCGATGGTACTGACTGAATGTAGCGTACGACCAACCCGTCAACCATTGGAAAGGATTATTCCGCGCGGCAAAGATCCACACAATCGGAATGTGTGCGGCGGTAAATGTGCCAATGCGGTTGGCCACATACTTGCCACGCTCGATCTTGATGGTGCCGTAATAAAAGTCACCGGGTCCGGGAGCGGTGTCGTAGGCGGGGAACAAGAGGACGAAGCAGAGGACCGCATGGATGATGAGCGGAAGAGTGACAATTCTTGTGAGGGCGTTGGAAGTACAATGTCCTCCCAACTCATCGGTTCCCATACGAGGGAGGATCAGCAGACGGTATGCTCGCTTCCAGAGACTCGACTTGGATATCGCGTTGGTCGCTGCTTTGCTGCTGCTGGCGATATGGAACAGTATGCCAATCAGCAGAACCAGAAACCAGTATCCATAGATTGCGAATCTTGCACTGAGTCAGTATACTGGATCGAAGACAGGACTTGAGACCAACATACACAAACATCCAATCGTAATATGACGCCTTGTATTTGGCATCCGTCGATCGATAGACCAAGCGATAGTAGTCCTCCGTAGGAACTACTGTCTGGTTGAAATGCACCTTCTTGATCTGAGCCGCAGACACCGTGGAGATATGGTCCGGAGATGGCAGTTGAATTGCGTAGTATTCCGGCAGAGACGGTTTGCCCTCGCGCGAGCAAGTCGAGTTGATATAATCAAGTCCATACTGTGCCTCATCCGGCGTTGAGCAGTACTTTGAGGTGCACGCAAACAGCGAGGTGACCGCGATGTTGTTGGAGCATGGAGGGTTCTCGGGCTTGCTTCCGTTGAACGTTACTCGACCAATGACGGCCGCGCACGAGACGGCGCAATACTCAGATTCTTGAACGTAGGGCAATGTGTGAGCCCTGCTGTAGTGCGAGCCGCACAGCAGCAGCAGAGCGACAAGTCCAGCTCGACCGGCCATTGAAGGATGTCTGGAAGGTTGCAAGTGACAGAAAGCAAGGAAGAAGGGTGTAAACTAGCGGTGAAAGCGCGAGCATTGATGATGAATGAGCTAGATGCTGATCATGACGAGCGCCGACGGTGTGCTCTGCAGGGGCCAGTGCATCGTGTGTGCCGTCGTTGTGAGTCCGGGTCGGGCGATGATCTGATAAAGTCGACCGAGAGACATGGTTCTGTGCAAGGTCCACCCGATATGCCTGTCGTGGGAGGAACTCAAACGGTAATTGACGGCCGGGTAGATCCAATGCTTGCACAATTCCATCAAGGTGAAGTGAATTGCTGCCGCCGAAGAATTCTTTCTGTTTTATGCCGCTGGCATGCCGCTGCATTGTACGAGGAAGAAGAGCAGTCTGAAGTCCCCTGTGGCCCCTTTGCCGATCTTCCTGCCAATTCGACCGAAAGGAAGACCAACTCACAACATACCGTCATCCTCCCAATCTCCTCAACCTCTGATCTCTCTCTCTCTCTGATCTATCATCTCTGATCAAATCCCATCAAGTAATCAGATCATCTGATAACGCACACGTGGCCTTGCTGTTCCCTGCGCAATGCTGGTCGAGGGTCGAAGCTGTGACCGGCTAGATCCTATGCCTGCAAACGCTAAGAATGATGCGACACGAGTGAATGTGCTAGAAGCGAAAAAGAGTCGGAGATACCTCGTTACTTACCTAGCTGCAATGGCTGCAAGCGAGACGTAGAGACATCTAGAATAGAATGAGCCATGTCGGTGCTGCACAAGTTCGGGTCTTGGTCGTGTCGGATGGACTGATGACGGCCTGGAGAGGATTGCTTCGGTCAATGACCTTTAAGTAGCAGGATATTGGCGCTGTAGTTTTTGTTGTCGTCGTTCCAGGAATCACTCCTCATCGATCATCCTTATCGATCATCCATAACGATCCCGATGGCAGGAAAACTCCGAGGTGAAGAGTGTCCTTTACCAGAACGAAGTCATCAACTCTCCCATCCCTCCCTCAAAACGAGACTTGATCCAGCCAACTCGCAACCATCCTCCATACTCGAATCGTCCAAATCGTCCATACTCGAATCATTCAAATCCACCTCTATACTCGAATCGTCCAGACCCTCCTCCATACTCGAATCATCCACCACCTCCTCCATACTCGAACCATGCGACCCATCTCCCAGCCTCAATCCCCTCTCCACCCTCTCCCTAGCACGTACCTGGCCACGTAATCGCAAACTTCTCACAACCATCCTCATCGGCGCTCTCCGCTTCATATCCAGCCTCGCGGCCTCGTCACCTTCATATGCGCTCCCCAGCATCGCCAGCGAATTCGGGACCACGCACAACAGATTTCTCTCAGCGCTGCCGCTGTCCGCGTTCATTCTCGGCTACGTCTTCGGTCCGCTGGTCATCACACCGTTGTCCTCGACGTTTGGCCGCGTGCGCGTGTTGCAGGCGAGTAGTGTGTGGTTTGTCGTGTTCAACACGGCGGCTGGGTTTGCGAGGGGCAATGCAGAGTTGGTCGCGTGGAGGTTTTGGAGTGGTGTGGGTGGGAGTGGGCCTGTGACGGTGAGTTCACTTTTTGATTGAGATTTAGAGGACCTGCTGATATTCGATTGTTGATGTAGCTTGGAATCAGCATCCTGAGCGATTGCTGGACGGCCCAAGAACGTACGCGCATGATCAGCGTCTACACTCTTCCGGTACAGTTGGGGCCAGCCGTGGCGCCCATCATGGGCGCGTTCATCACAAGACACCTCTCATGGCGATGGTCCTTTTGGGTCGTTTCCATCGCGAGTTGCGTCTTTCAAATGATCGGGTGGATCCTCCTCCGCGAGACACACACTCCCTACATCAGCAGTATCAGCTCCGCCGGCGGACAAGAAGTGAACACCACCAAAATTGCCAGACACCTCCTTGACGATCTGCACGCCGCATTCCTCCGCCCGATCAAAATCTTCTACCTCCATGCTACCACCCAACTCCTCGCCTTATACGCGGCCTTCACCTACGCCATCGTCTTCCTCTCCTTCGTCTCCTTCCATAGCATCTGGGTCGACTCCTACCACCAACGCAGCGATCTCGCCAGCCTCAACTTCATCGCTTTGGCGATAGGTGAAATTGTGGGATCGATTTCCATTCGGCCATTTAATGAGTACATGTATGCGAGACTTTCGACTTCCTCCTCAACGAACCAGGAAAAAGCAGGGGAGACGAAACAGACGTCGCCCTTATCGCCCGACGTACATCCCGAATTCCGCGTCCCAGCCCTCCTCTTCGGCGCGATCCTCCTCCCTACCGGTCTCCTCCTCTTCGGTTGGTCCGCATCGCACACGCTCTTCCCATTGATCCCGAATCTTGGCGTGGCAATCTACGCGGCGGGTGAGGTCATCGTGCTGCAATTCACGAGCTTGTACATTGCGGACGTGTACGAAAGCCGGTCGTCCGAGGCGTTGGCGGGCGCGTATATGTTGAGGTGCGTGGTGGGGTTCTCGCTGTCGTTGGTAGGTGGGGAGATGATGGAGGTGCTAGGCGTCGGGTGGGCGAATACGTTGTTAGCGGGTTTGTGCGTGTTGGTTGGGTGGCCGTTGTCGTGGACGATCTGGAGGTTTGGGCAGAGGCTGAGGGAGGTTGATGAGGGGAGGGAGGTGTAGGAGGGAGTGAGGATGTCCAAGAATGGAAAAGGTAGAGAAAGAAGTAGCAAATCGGCTGAGAAGCTAAGGTACGAAACCTGTCGACGAAGTAATAATGATTGAGCTCTCACTCCAAGTTCACCATCGTCGACAATCGTGATCGCCAGGCGGTCATTGGTGCAAGAGCTCCGGCGGCCATCGCAGAACCCGCTGCGTCCCAGCACACAGCCCATGCCATTATGGACGGTACCTAGATCAGAGTGTCGGCTACGCGATGCAAGACGAAACAAAGATGGCTTCCGTCGAAGTGGTAGAAGAGCTTCCGATTCGTGCACTTGGACTGCGCCCAGCGGGTCATATTTCCTCTGGCTTTGGACAAATCGGTGCCAAGACCTCCAGATCAACGTCACCTTGTTCGTCGCTCCGCTCCTCGCCAGTGAAAGAGGACCGGCTCGACCAGCTTCATGACATCGAACGCCGCATTCGATCGTCGAAAGGTGAGGGAATACATCAGCAATTCATTAAGGAACTTCGAAGGTCGTTGTTCCGCGTCAGGGGTAGACCACACAGCCACAGATCGACGGCTGAATCTTGGCGCAACGATATTGGCGTGCTTGCAACACTCCACAACGGACTTTGAGTAGACAAGAGTGTAGGCAAGATCAAGTTCTCCTGCCTGGGAAGCCAGCAGTTCCTTGTCCGTCGTGGGTCGACCGATGAACAGATGCGATCATTTTGTAGATCTCGTACACCAAATTGCCTGCTGGTCTGTGATAGTTTAAAGTAATGCTGATCGACTCGACTCAGGTCACGCACAGCTGCCATCGTAAATTGTAATGCCCGATCCGTCCAGATTGGTCCAAAAATCGAGGTTGGTCTTGCACTTCGAGGACTCACTTGTTGGATGATATAATCAGACGAAGATTTGTAGTTATCAAATCAGTGCAATTACAACGCTTGGAATTTCTCCGTTGTGGTCTAGGTGGGTCAGCGTTTACTTCTTGAAATCGAATCCATGCTAATATCACCCAGTGGCTAGGATTTCTCGCTCTCAAGATCCTAGATCTGTGGACCGAGGAGGCCGGTAAGTTCCCGAAAGATCCTACCTGTAGTCAATGGTGCATCAGCTGACATACCCTAGGGGTTCAATTCCCCGCAACGGAAATACATCACATCTTTTTGTTGTCGTTCTGGGCGGCCGTCATTCTTTTTGGCGGCCTTGCCGAGGCTACAACGGTATGTCGGATTGAAGAAGACGCTTCAGATAGCTCTGTTGACAACAAGCCTACAGTGTGCTAACTCCTCCAAAGGTTCAATCCCCCGCAACGGAATAGTTCTTTTTTTGCGTTGTTAACCTTCAACCCCGTGGACTACGGAAGCGAGTTCGATGCCTCCTTTTGATTCATTGCTAAGCTATGGCGTGCCCGACAACACGGCTGTCAGCGATTCTTTTGCCAATGTCCATATGTCGAGGTTGTATTCACTCGAAATGGCGCTAGCGCTCGGGCGGTCCCTCTTTGGGCAGGAGCGAGAATCTGCGCCTGAGCCAAGATCTAAGCGTGGGTCTGTGTCCTGTCTTGCAACATCAAGGACGCTCAGAGTTGGATCGGGGGCCAATAGGTACAAAATGGGCCAAGGAACACATGCGTCGTCTTCGGCATCAAGGCAACCCCAACGACGTCTGCGACCGCATTGAATTCATCGACAATTCCGTCGTCCAATGGCGACTGCTGATAGATTGAACATGTATCGATGAAGACGGAAGAGAGTCTCCAAGAATATTTAAAGCGCTCGAAGATTGCATCTCAGGAGAAGCCGCTCACGTTGGAGGAGCGGCTCATCGTGTCTTCAGTACTCCTATCCCAAGAGTAAGCATCTTGGATGGTGGCATTAGATAACACAGCGTAGACTCAGGGCGAAAGGTTGTGGACTTTCCATCATTGACAGATGTATCCCTATTGACCCGGTCAAGCAAGTTCGTCCGTACCAAGCCTTTCGGAGCGACAACAATAGTATGAATTCAGCCTCTACTTGAAACGTCATTGAAACAACGGCCACTCAGCCTCCTGACACTCATATCTGGGATCAAGTCTGAAGGCCCACATTACAATCGATTGACGTCGCTCATGGTCGACCTGGAGAGAGCCCCTCGTTAACATCCGAACAGGACGACAACGTGCTCTAGGCTATGGTGAAGCATCGAAAGCACGGCACTTAGGCATTCGTGAGATGACTGGATTCATTGCGAAGGCCACTGGGTGATTCCAAGGTGCTGAAGTTAAAAGTCGCTCATCAACGGATCATCCAGTACCCTCCACCGCTGTGTGAACCGGCATTAGCGTACTGTAGATACCAACGAGCAAAGGCAAGATTACTCACACAAACATGGCCAGTACAAGAGCTGTCAATATACCAGCACCCGCGCGATCTGCCGTCGTGATGGTACCACCATAATTGTCACCGCCTGCACTGTATCCTCGGCCTCCGGCATTGACATCGCCGACACTAGAAACATGTCAGCAGTCATTCCTTTACTTCAAAAGCATCTCCACGTACGATGTCCCTCCAGTGCCATTGCCCAGCGGACCCAAGACTTCATCAATGAGATTCGACTGTATGACCTCCAGAGCATTCATCTGCTGTCCCACGCCATAAGTCCCATCATACCCGCCTTCGTACCACCTCGTACCACACTTCGTCCCTGTCTCACCGCCAGTACACTGCGCCGCCGCAGCCTGAGCCGATGTACGCATCAGCGGCATGACAATCTCGTACATCCACGGTGCAACCTTTGTCGACGCAGTCATCCAGCGGGAAAGGTAGGCCTTGAAAGAGGTCTGGTCCACATTGCAATTCGCACTCGGCTCGCACGCCACCTCGAACATGATCTGGGAGTCCTCATAGAAAAAGGTGCGCTGAGCGGCCTCGAGCAGACCACGAGCGTGTCTCTCCCATTTCGCTTGCTCCTCGCCTTCGGTCTGATTCCACATGACGGCAGTCCCCAGGAGGTATACGCCAACGTTGTACGACCATTGGATATGATTATAGTCAGTACAGTTGAGTGTATCGTCGGATCCATCGTAGACGCCGAAGTTGGAGTTGTCGATCAGGCCAACACTGAACGTCCAGTCATATGCTCTGGCGGCCCATTCGAGGTATGTTGTGTTGCCCGTGTACATCCCAAGGCGTGCGGCTAGGTTGAAGAAGCAGCCGTTCGTGATGGAGTTCTTGTAAGAGTACCCGTTGTTGAAGGCGAATATTTGCCATTTCAGACCGCCTCCACATGTCTCAGTGTTCCAGCGAGGGTATTGTGTGTTGAAGACGCCCTGATGGGTATCGTCAGCAATCGTGTGAGCCAGCTTTGAGCCTTCGCCAGCATACCTGTGCCAATGCCAGCCACTGCGGTTGATCTTCAGGTGGATTTGGGAAGTTGACTTCTGCTGCAGTCATCGCCGTTAGGGCCCAAAAGGCTTGATCGTCATTCCCTGGAAGCGTTAGCATCGTAAGGTTGTTTGCATTCAGCACCATCGATACCTAACGACTTGGTGTGATTGGGCTCCATAAAGTCTCTGTTGGGTCCCACCTGGAAGGTAATGCCCTGTGTCGTGATCTCGTTATATGTGTCGTCGCCAGTATAGTACCAATAGTCGATCAAAGAACCAAACATCGCGCCTGCAGCCCACCAGTAGTACGGATCCGGTAACATGCCAGGAGATTGGCCCGTCTCATTGCCAGAATACCAATCGACTAGATCCCAGGCCACAGTCTTTGCTGCAGCTTTGATGGATTCGGGATTGTCGACATCGAGTTCTATTGCCCGGACAGATCCGAGCAGAGCGGCCAGCAGTAGTTCGGGCCTCATCTTTGGTTCGTACAGGAGGTTATCATGTGGAATGCTAATCGCAAAGGACGCTGAAAGTCTGAAGAGAGAAACAGCAATGACTTCAGGCGTCTTGAGTGCTTACGACACCTTTCCTACCTAAGAACCAGCTAAGCATTCGCTGCGATGATGAGTATAGTGGTTCAGACGAGCCTCAGCGCTTGGCTGCCAATATAAGCTTGGGAAAAAGTAGGGAAAAGGAACAGCGCAGGCAGAGTGGCAGTGCAACGCAAAGCGCCCAGCAGCGACAGACTCCATCTCCTGTGGACTTCCTCCCTCATTGTCCGAGTCTGTCCGCTCGGACCGTCCATCGCAGTGGTGTCAGTCCAGCTGCGAAGGACGAGAGTGGGGTATATGGCGGCCCTCCATGTAGTTTTCTGCTTGCCGCATTCCCCTGCGAAGGCACAGGATATAGCAGCCAGGGAGCGGTTGCCGTGAAGACGATCGATCGGGTTGGTGCATGCCAATGTTGTTTGCCGCGCCGCCTCAGCAATTGGCGCGCGGCAATGACTACGACTCAAGATTGTCTTCCGCGGAGCATAGATAAATGCAGGCAGAGCATGAACACATCTCGGTCGCCTCGGGTGCTGCACGACGTGCGCAGCGTGTCGAGATCAAGGCTCGGGGGATGCATTTGACGAGTGAGGTCGAAGGATCTGAGTCTTGGCGCCAGATCTGAGATGCAAGGAACAGAACAACGTCCATCGACAAGTCACTGCGTCTGCTAAGGACCCATCATACACTTCCGTACGCCGCTGAGAAACAATATTCTTGCTGTAAGCTCTTCGAGGGCTTAGCTTGAGCGAATGTCTCGCTGCAAAGACAGGAATATTCCTTGGGGTATAGGTAGCATATATTCTCTACTCGTAGTATCCCGGGAAGAGCCATGTGAGCTTCTCCTTTGCCTCCTTGCCTCGTCCAGCCGGTGCAGTCATGCTACCAGCAAACTTCGTCTGTCCCTCCAAGTGCTTCGCAAGGACGACATCGCTGTGCTGCTCATTGCTCAACTCATCCAGCACGCTCCCAACGAAGCGTCTCGCATTCTCGGCATTGGCCTTCATGTGTCCCATGACCATCTCGACCGTCACGTCGCCCTCGGCCTCATGCCAGCAGTCATAATCCGTGCTCATGCAAATCATCTGGTATGCGATCTCCGCCTCCTTCGCCAGCTTGGCCTCTGGCAGAGCAGACATGTTGATGACAGTGCCTCCCCATGCTCGGTACATGTTACTCTCAGCGCGAGTCGAGAATTGAGGTCCCTCCATGCAGACCACAGTTCCCTTGTCGTGCAGTCGCACACCTTCACCACTCAGGCTGTGTCCGCAGCGACGCACAATCTCGCCGACCTTCGCATCGAAAGGATCCGCAAAACCGACATGGCCGACCATACCGCCCTCGAAGAAGGTGAATGGACGGATGCCTTTGGTGCGGTCGATGATCTGGTCTGGAACGACAAAGTCTCTGGGCTTGACCTCCTCTTGCAAACTACCCACTGCTGAAAAAGCAATGATAGTCCTCACGCCAATCTTTCGTAGAGCTGCAATGTTGGCCCGAGCTGGGACCTCATGGGGTGCGATTTCGTGGTGCAGTCCATGGCGGGAGAGGAAGGCCACGGCAATCGGCTTGCCCGTCGAGGGCGACGGGTGGTGGAGGATCGAGATCGGGGAAGAGGGAGTGCCCCATGGTGTTGTTGGCTTGAGTGTCGCGACGTGTGTGAAGTTTGGGAGAGATTGGAGACCAGTCCCGCCGATGACGGCGATTGAGACTGGTTCTGGATGAGAAGTATTAGCCGCATGAATATAGAAAAGAATACAAGCAACTAGTACCGTCGTAGCTGTCTGCAATGTTGGCCATCCTGCGGAATCCTATGTGTATATTTCGTGAAAGTCGCAAAGGAAGTCGTACTATGAAGCTCATGAACTTTTTGGAAGTCAGTGGAGGGGAGCTTTTATTTTGAGACCCCTCGATGGCGTCAATTCACAATGAAGGCCCACGTGCAAAATGCTGCCCAACCGTGGTTACGAACATGTTTAGCTGGAGACACTCATGAGAAACGTGTGGAGCACTGGTATTTGCTAGTCACAGGTGTTTCCTTCAACACGGTTTAAGCCGAAGGACCGTCTGCACAGTGATTGAAAGAGCTCTTGTTTCGCGCATCAACGAGATCAAGCTGTCCACTTGTATAGGCAGTATGCTTGATGAAGTGTTCCGTATGCCATGTGCAGTGCTGTATATGCCAATCATTCCGTCGTGATAACGCCGTGTGCCGAATGCCCCTGCCGCCCACGCATTCTACAACCATTCTCTCCACCAGCCCTTCTCGTTGTGTTTCTTCTCGCCCGGCAGCTTCGCCTCCATAATCTCCGCCATGGTCAGATTGCTCCACATGTCCATAGGCAACCATCCTATCCTCGCACGATCTCCGAAGCCTCCCAGCCAGTAGACGTGGTCGACCACCAGCTGAACGTACTTCGCGCTGTGGATCGGATTCCCAGGTTGCCACCACACACTGTCCGGATGACTCCGCACAAAGCACTGCTGTATCGAGAGCTCCTCCATCTTCTCCTGCGAGACTGGCTCGAGGTGCCCATGTAACGACATTCGTGGCAAGGCGACAGGTGTATGAGGTGTGTCGTCATCGTCGGACCACATTGAGTATGTCATCTTTCGCTGCGGCCACCATCGAATACTTAGACTGATGTTGGAGCCGGCGTTGTAGTTCCTGTACGGTGTGGCAACACTGAGGCTGAGAAAGACTGGACTTCCAGGATCGCAATCGGCATAGTACTCCATCAATCCGATCGGAGAGCCAGCTACATCTGAAGGACGATTCTCAAGAGTCTCGACACCATCTTGCTGGTGTTCTTCCGGGAAAGCAGTCACGAGGTCACCAAGGCTTGTGAGATGCAGTATTTTTCTGGCCATCGCAGTAGACTCTCGCCATGTCGGTATGCGGAAGTCATCGTTGTGAACGGGCGGATTTGACAAAATCCGCTGAGGCTGCGCACGAGGCACAGATTTCGCCGACGCTCCAGCCAGAAGCCCAGCAACAATTGCGTGTAGTCTCATGGCGGTCATGTGTGGGAGGAAGAAGAGGCGTGAGAGCTTCCAGGTTGTTGATGATCCCATCACTCCCGTCGTCGAGGCACGTCTCACGTGATGCCAAGACTAAGAATTTGGATTGCACATCCACCTCGCTTCTTCCGCTCTGCTCAGCGACCAACACCTCTACAACGACGAAGTCATCACCCAGCGAATTGTGAGTCGTCCTATCATCTCCATCACACCATACCACGATACCTCAAATCCACGGGTCGCTCCACCCGCCGCGCACAGCACAACTAACATCTCATTCGCCACCGCAGTAACCGAAAACTCGCCAAACCGCAATCATGGGAAAAGTCCACGGATCCCTCGCGCGTGCCGGAAAGGTCAAGTCTCAGACACCAAAGGTACGGCAGCACCGCGGACAGACGCTCGAGATGGGACAGGAGCACAAAATCTGACAGGACATTTCATCACACAGGTCGAGCCTCAGGAGAAGAAGAAGACCCCCAAGGGCCGCGCCAAGAAGCGCCTCACATACGTCCGCCGCTTCGTCAACGTCACCATGACCGGCGGTAAGAGGAAGATGAACCCCAACCCAGGCGCGGCATAGATGGAATGAGCGAGCAAGGAATGAGGATTGGGGAGCGGGCGACGGCAATACACGGAAACGAAACGATCGGCGGATGAGATTTGCGGTGCACAATCGTGACAATCGGCGTTGTGGAGCTTCTTTCTGTGGCATGATGTCTCGAGAGTGCGCCTTTGGGATGGAAAAGATTCTACGGCCGCTCGAAGATGAGACCGGCCAATTCTTTCACGAATCGGAGGGAGAGGCTTATGTATCGGCTGTGACTATACAACAGTCACTCGAATCGCAGACGCTTCTCCACATTCAACGTTTCAAGGTTTCAACCGACGTGATGACAGTGTCGATCAAGGTCTTGATCATGGTCCAAAAGGACAGCCTATAAGACATGGGAACAAGTGCAAATTTTCACCGTGGCATTGATTGTCTACTGACAAACGACAAGGTCACCAATTCCTTCACGCCTTGAGCGCCAGACCCCACCATCGCGACACCACCATCGCCATGAACGCCGCCGACCAAGAACACCAGACGCCTCCCAAGAGCTACGCCGACTTGTTCTTCGCAGCCCGCTTCATCTCTTCCTCACGCTTCTCCATCTCGCGCAGCTTCTGCTTCGACTTCTCCACCTCGGGACTCACCTCCTGCACATCAGGAGCACCCTCAATCGTCTTCACGGGCGTCTCGGGAGTCTCCTCCCTCGCAGCCTTCCGCGCGGTCCTCACAAAGAGGGTCTGGCCCTTCGGAATGTTGGTGTACAAGATTGCATCAAACGATGACTCCGACGTCTTGACCACATCCTTCTCGTTGATCGCAAATATCTGTGTCACACCAGACTCCGTCTCATCACTGTCGACGTCGTCGTCGCCGATAGCCCGATAGCCGCGCTGTGCTTGCCTCGGAAGGCGCGGTGGGCCCATGGCAGAGCTACCACCTTGCTGACGGTCGACGACTTCGACTTCCCCAGAAACCGCATCTTTGCCCATGTACTCGTGAATCGGCGTGGCGGTTGGGTCGATGGAGTCGTTCACCGGGTGGCCCATCTGCGTGAGCTCGGCCGCGGCATTGCCCTGCTTGTTTTTCGCCTTCGACTTCTTCTTCTTCTTCTTGGGCTTGGATTCTCCGTCGCCGGGAGATGAGCCTGCAGCGGGAAATGGATCAATTCCCAAGTCTGAGATGCCCAGGCCAGGTACTGACTCGCTCTTGTTTGCATCCTGCTGCTCGTGCGCAGGATCTGACTTGGCGTCGGCAGTGGCTGTGGCTCCAACACCCTCGTTCAGCGTGATAGACGGCACATCGTCTGGAATGGCCTCATTTGGCTTCTTCGTTGACTTCGGCGACTGGCCCAAGCCGAGGTACGCCTTCATAGTTCCAATCACCCCACGAGCAGGAGATGTTGGTGCAGAAACGGCGTCGTCCTTGGGAGTGGAGATTTTTGCCTTCTCTTCCTGCAATTTGGCCTTGCCAGCGCTCTTGCTGCTCTTGTTATTCTCCATGTTATCCTTCATAGTGTTGAGGACTCCACCGTCCTTCTCGACAGCCTGATCAGCAGCGCCAGACTTATCCGACTTCTGCTCGATCTTCACCTCATCGAATGACTGAAGCTTCCGTGACGAATGTGTCTCAGTTGTGGCGCTCACGCTCCTGCTGTTCTCGCTCAATGTGGTCATGGCCAGAGACCGACCGCGCACACTGCCTCCCTTCTTGGGCAACTTCTTCTTGTTTGGCTTTGAAAACAAGCTCAGTGACTCGGTCTTCGCGGGACCCTTCTCCTTCAACTCCTTCTTGAGCTGCTTCTTCGATTTGACCTCAGGAGTCGGGTCTCCAATCATGGGAGTACTCGGAGCGGTGACGAATCCTGCGGCAGAGTCTTCCAGAGCGGAGGACTGCGAGACTGTGCGCTGCAGGTCATCGGCTTGAGTCGATGTCTTCGAAGCTGCTTCTGCAGTATCACCACTGGCTTTGCTCAAGCTTGGAGTGCTACGCGAGGCCAAAGCCTGTGCAGAAGGAACTGCGACCGCTGCAGAGTGCTTGCGCACTTCTGACAGAGCAGCTTTGGGCGTATCTGGAGAAGCGGAGCGTGACACGGTCTTCTTGTCGCCCTTCTCCGATTGAGCGGACTGGGCGTCATCTGCATCGTCACCGGTCATGCCGGCAGTGCTGGACCCGACAGTCTTGGGTGATACCGGCTCGACTTGTGCTGGTGATCCAGGAGAGGTCTTGTTGTTAGCTTCGGGATGAGGAGTAGCTTGACGCTCAAAGACTTCAGTCGTTGCGGAACAAGCAGTGTCCGTCGAGCCCGAGGGCGCAGTGTCTGTCTCCAAGGTCCTGGAGATGTCTGCAGCGAGCTGGTCGCTTGGAGTGAAGACTGCGTTGTCGACTCCCAGGGTCTCCGCCTTGCTATCGAGAGCGTCGTTGACATCTTCAGACATCGACGTAGTCTTTGACTCGGGAGACGCCGGAGCAGGAGCGACTTCAATGGACGTCTTCTCGACGTTGCTCGTCTTGACTTCGTTATCGAATGTAATCTCTGCTTCATGCTGCTGCACAGTCGCAGCATCGTCATCCTCGACAGCCTTGACTTCTGCAAGCTCAGATTGCTCCGAGGAGAATTCCGGGACAGCAGTGATGTCTTGCGTCTTTGCCTCTTTCGAGACATGCGGAGTGTCGCTGTTCCCAGCGGCAGCAGTCTCGCCGGAAGATTTGACGACGGACACCTCCCTCTTCTCGTGAACTCCACCCTTCTCGCTAATGGAGGTGATCTGTGCCAGTTGGTCGTTGCCAACAGCGTCCGCGACCGGCGTTGCTTCAGCAGTAGTGGCGTCCACAGCTGGCAGAGAACCCTTCGACTCGACAGCCTTGTTGAGGACAACCTCGCTCGGTCCAGAATCCTTTCTATCCGCTTTGCTGTTGCCGGTCTTCTTGCCGGTCTTCTGATTCTTACTCTTGTTCTTCTTCATAGTTCCGCCATGCGGGGCTGGGTTCGGAGCGACGACACCACCGGAAAGAGCATCGGCGCCCAATTCTGCTGGTGCGTCAGAGCCGAATGCGGGACGCGGAGCATCAGATAGACGCCGGTCTTGATGAGGATCCACGAAGCCTGGAGGTGCGGAGATGGCAGATGAACGAAAGACGGGCATGTTATACCCATGGTTATGCGAAAGCTTGCGGGCGATGAACCTATGATCGGGATCGTAGTGATCTCGAGCGTTCTCAACCATGAAGTGAGGTCCACCAATCCAAGGTCCATGGCGCTGGCTTAGTGCACGACGCGCACTGTCGACATCCGAGAGGCGGACATGGAACATCTGAAACTGCTCCTGCGCCGGGTGCGGGGAAGTGTACTGTGCTTTACTGTAGATGTCGACCACTTCGCCGAATTGAGCAAACCATGCTCCAACATCTGCAAGTGAGGTAGTGCCTGGAACACCAAAGACGATGAGCTGGTTTGCAGAAGTACAGTCCGTCCCAATACCGTACTTGGTGCAGCCGCACGGGACGTACGATTCGATAGTAGACGGCCGGCGGTGATGTTGAGGATGGTCGCTGGAGACATGATTGACGCCGCTGTAGGGAGCCACATTCGCGGGATAGACATCGTCAGTCGTGAAGCGGGTCACATTTTGGCGTGCTGCAAACTTAGACCCCGTGGCACTCGGGTTGGCATTCTCGTCGCGAAGGTGTGGATGCTGCGTCGTCGAACGTGTGAACGCTTGGTGTGGCGAGTTGAAACGGCTCTTATCTTCTGCAGAGTCGTATGGGTTGAAGAGCTCCTGGACGTGTGGCGGGCGATAAGTGTTACCCTGGCCGAAGCTACCATTCTTGCCACGCTTGCCCTTGAAACGGCCTGCTTGCCCACGATAGCTGTTGTAGCCACGAGTGGACATGACGCTATCGCGACGCTGGTCATCTGGATACCCAGCCCGATCCGCCAAGTACTGCGGGTTGCTGAAGGTCCGGAACTCGGCTGGGAGGTTGCTACGATCACCAAACGGAGGCGGAGCGTAGGGCTTCTTCTGGCTTTGGGTGGGCGCTGGATATCCGATGAAGCCGGTCGGTGCATGCTGCGGATGCTGCGCATGCTGCGTGTATGGTGGGTACACCGCCTGTCCATTGTCAAACTGATGGTATGGAGAATCTGCGTAGTTCTGAGGGTGCATTGGCGGTCCATAGTCCGCATACGCAGGAACGAACGGTGCTGGATATCCACGTGGCTGGAATGCTGGACCTTGTGGTGCAATCGGTGCAGCACGTGGCATCTCGGCAGACTGTGTTTCATTCTGCTGTGGGTGGAAACGCGCATCTTGAGGGCTGTACGCTTGCTGTGGTGGTGCGTAACCGCTGGAAGTGTTGCGTATCGCAGGTGAAGGCTGCTGTGGAGCGCGATGGTGAACTGTAGGGTGCGGCGTCTCGAGGGTCTGCGGAACATTGCTGCTGAAGTTGCGCTCTTGTGGTGTTGCAGTCGGTGCTTGAGTCGACGGCAGGTTGATGAGGGAGCTCTTGGGCTCGATGGAGGTCACGACTGAGTCGTTTGGTTCGGCCTTGAAGCGCTTCGGCTGTCCGGGTGGGAAGAAGATCGCCGACGACTCGACTGCTGTGTCAGGTGGCGAGGCGGTCTTCGGACGCGAGGTCTGTGAAACCTTGCGCTGATACTCAAACGACTGCTCGGGTGGGGCAACCTTGCCTTGAATATCCTGAACGACATGTCCAAGCAACTTCTCGCCATGCATGGCGAGGTCCAATTCGCTGAAGAAGGTCAAGGGCTTGCAGTCAGGGCTGAGGACAAACTTCCTCATGCCGGGATCGTTCAGCAAATTTTGGTTCGCCTCAATCCACTTGGAGGAGATCTGCGGCACGCGGTCATATTGATTGAAGACCGCCAGACAGTGCCAGACTTGCTTCAAGAATTTGAAACCGTTGCCATCTCCGTCCGCGCCGCCTTGCATCCGAATCTCACGCTCAGAAAAGAACTTACGCAAAAAGGTCTCTTCCTCCTCCTTGGTGCCGTTGGCTGGAAAGTCGAATGGCATGATCGACTTCCACCGCATCTCATCGGAGAAGTACAGCTTGTTGCAGTAGGGCTCGATGTCCTTGAAGCGGTCAGTCGAGATGATGACGGGCTCCATCAGGTCGATGTCGGCGTCGGTCGCCATGTTGGGGGGTCGTAAATGTGGTGCGCCGCCGCCGTGGAAGTTGTCCAAGGCAATCCAAGTGGTGAAGTGATGCAGGTGAGATGGTGCGCTGCGCTGCGCAAGAGGTGTCGGACGTGTGTTGATACAAGTGCAGCGAGCGCGTGAAAAGAGCGTGCAGGAGCAGATGTAACGATGTTGGTGGTAAGAGAGGGAATGTTTGAGGTGGGGGTGAAGAGGGTGGAGAGGAGATGTGGGTGGGGATGAGAATTGATGAATTTCAAAATCGAAGAAGAAGTTGATGGTGCGAGAGGTGACGAGTTGAGGTTTAGCCGAGTGCGCGGTGAGCTGCAAGAAGGAAGATGCGACTGCCTTCCCGGTGCAAACGCAGGTGAGGGGGCGGGGTGGAAACGCCGCCGTTTGTCGATGATGGTGCTGGCTTGCCGCATGAACAATGAAAGCAGAGACAGAAGACAGAAGATGGTAGAAACGAGTCCTTACAGTGATTGAACGATCGAGTCCGTCCTTGACAATGCACATGATAGACAGGTGTCTCGCGCGCAGCTGAAATCGTATGCCACATTGCCACGGGCTTCCAGATGCTCAACTCTGTTTGACATGTGCTTACGCGAGATACGGTCACCACAATGCCATTGTCTCCCACTCATTCGCAAGCTGCTGACACCGTGACCTTTCGCAGCTTCATATCACCTCGCTGACTTGAGAGCGGAGTGTCACGTGCTAAACCACATTCCCGACTGCACTGTACAGCCAGCACAAATCCTACCTCAGCATTCCTTCCTACTTCTCCGCCTCCTTGGGCAAACTCTTCACCAGCTTCAGAATCTCACTCTCGTTCTCGCCGACAACTGCGCAATACATGTCAGCCTGTCCATCCTGCAAGGCGGCCTCCCTCCATGTGCCTTTGTGCTCACCTGCCCTACCATTGTTCCAATCGACCGTGATCGGCCGTTGGAAGGCGCTCTGATCTTGTCTGAATTTCCGCATCGCATCCGTGGTGCCTGTCGCATCACGGATGACAGTACCTGCGCTTGAGGGTCCGAGGAACTCCAAGATGCTGTTCACTTGGTCCTCTGTTGGCGGCTCCTCTTGGATTTCTTTTCGCTCGGTCAGCTGGTGTCTACTCATTCCACCTTCTTACGAATCTTTCTCATTGCAACTCTCCGCCATCAGGAAGTGCCGTACCTAGCTCAAAGTCCGTTCGTCCGAGCTTGCTCTGGGTCGAGTGGTCGCTCGCTTGGTCTTGAGTCGCGGTCGAGGCAGCGGTGGCGTGGGTCTGCTTGAGGAGGGTAAAGACTCGAGTCGATTGAGGGCTTTTGGCGCTGTGGAAAAGAGTAATGACATCCTTCACGCCCGCCTAGAGTAGCGAGGTCAGTATGATTCACTTGTACTTGAAAGCCTCAGTTCGGAGTGACTGGCGCATTGACAAGCCTCGGAGCTCTGAGCTTCATAGGAACGAATTCATACCTCTTTGAAAAGATTCTTGAAGAAGCTCATGATGTTCGTCGTTCGTATGGGCGTACGTGTTATGTTGCTGGGACTGATGCAAACAGAGGTCGAGCTTGCGATCTGAGTGATGTCGTTCACAGTCGAGCGGAGCTCGGTCCGGCTTGCCGGGAACAAAGATCCGGTACCTTATGCCAACCACGGGCTCAAAAGTCTACATGAAAAGAGGGACCGCAACACGGAGGAAGAACGAGACACATTGTAGCAAACGCATCATGTCAAAAGCTATGTAAACAGTACGACTCGCAACACCAGATCTCGAGCGACAAGGGCTCGACCTCATCCGGGAGCGTGGTACAGTGTACACAAGATCATCCGTTGGCTGGACAAACATGCTCTCGTTTTCTCTCCTTTAATCCATGCAACAATCGTACAGCGCAACCACCCTGGCTCGTTCTTGGGATGCTCCTCATAAGCTCACGAATCCGCCTCATCACAATGTGAATTCCTGCTGCTTACTAGCAAGAATTCACTCCCAGCTGCTCGTTCTTTGCAGCCGACAAGTATTGGAAAATCTCCTGATCATCTTCGCAGAGCTCTTTTAGCGACGACCGAATCTGCTGTAAATTATGTTAGCAAGATTTCGAGCCTGGTTGCGAAAGATGACCACTTACTTCTGCTTCTTCTCCGCAGGCTTCAAGATCTGGAAGGAGCACAGTAGAGACTCATCCACGCTCATCATCGCACCAGCGTTGTCAAATTCGCCGCAGTAGTTGGGTGCGGAGAACAGCGTGACCAGCTGGCGCTTGGAGAAAAATTCGTACCCGTCCTCGACAACTTGATGTGCGCGACAGATGAGATCCATGTCGTGTTTCTGCAAGAAGCGAGACACGACATCTGGGCCGAAGGTGAATGAGACACCGCGATCGTTTTCAGACCAACCGGTGATGTCCTTGTCTGGATCGGACCACAGCAAATCGCAGAGCAGACCACAGTCGGGAATCTTGAAAGCGCGGTCAGTAGGGTTTCAACTTGACAGGGATCATCCCGACTTACATCCGTGGGACGCATGACACGACGAATTTGCTCCATTGAGTTGAGATCCGGGCTGAGACCACCGTGCATGGTGAAAATCTTCTCGTCAATGATCGCAGCAATCGGCAGGCAGTTGAAGCAATCCGTAAATGTCTTCCACAGCTTGATGTTGTAGCGTCTCTTGCACTCGTCGTAGAAGCCGTAGATGCGATTGATGGAAGCGCACTCGTGGTTGCCGCGAAGGATGAAGAAATTTTCCGGGTACTTGATCTTGTATGCCAACAGCAGACAAATGGTCTCGAGGGATTGCTTGCCTCGATCTACGTAGTCGCCGAGGAAAAGGTAGTTGGCCTCTGGTGGGAAGCCGCCATACTCGAAAAGGCGCAGCAAGTCGTAGTATTGTCCGTGGATATCGCCGCAAATCTGTTGGCCCCGTCAGCTTGGCTTTTTGCGCGTGCATCTCCTCTTAACTGACCTTGATTGGCGCCTCGAGCTCGAGGAGTATGGGCTGGGAGATGAAGATCTCGCGAGCTTTAGTGCACAAGTATCTTATCTCAGTCTCAAGAAGCTGAACCTGCTTTCCCGGCCGGCTGCCGCGGACTTCGAGGAGTCGGTCGATGATGGAATCGAGGTCCACGTCGTTTTGGTCCGCCATGATCGGCGGTGGGCGAAAGGTGGGGGGAGGGATCCGAGCGGAGCGTGCTCGCGATCAGGAATTGGGTGTGCTCCGCGAGAATGGCTGGACGCCTGGAGAACTACTTAATGTCAGCACTGGAGAGTATGGATAGTGCTCCCGCGCAACGTCGCCAATGTTTCTGCAGCTTCCATGTTGGTAGAGCCAGTAAAACGCGCGTTACTTCACGTGACCGTAGAAATGTGAGGCTTTGATCAGCTCGCCCTAGAGTGTTCAAGACGTGCGCCTCTGGATGTGCTCACTGGCGCATGTTGGAATGCCGCCGCTGCTGCTGCCGCGGTCGCTGCCGATATCCCAACGTCGCTGGTGTTGCCCTCCCTGCGCCATCCAAGAAAACAAACAGCCTTGGCAAATATACGTACCGACAGTGACAGACGAGCGCAAAGGCTCAACGTACAGACGGGGTTGTCCCTCTCTTCCCAGACCGATGGCCAAGACGTGCGCTGAGGTGCGAGTTGTGCCTTCAAGGTCGAGACCGGAAACTGCGGTGAGTTCGTGCTGGTCGGACGCAATCGATGGCGCTTCGGTGCGGACTGACAGACGTCTGTCAAGAGTCGGCGCGAGGGTATTCGGCGGTTGACGGCGCGTGCGGAGCCGCGCTCGAGGCGATGGATATGGCGTGCAAAGGCGGCTGTGTTTTTCAGCGGTATGTTTGGAAAATCTGGACAGGACTCGGTCGGTGAGGAGTATTGCACGCTCGATGGAAACCGGTGGACCTTCGATGGCGGTTTTGAGACTCGTTGGTGGCGCGCGGTGCCAGATGAAGAATGTTGTTGCGAGCGGATGGAGAAGGAGGCAGCGCTGAAGAGGAAACTGTGAGGAGGACTTTAGCTTAGTCAAGTTTGGGCAGCTGCCCACGAATTCAATCAGACTGACGTTTCGGCCACAATCACTTTCAGAGGAGAATTATGAGAATATTCTGGATTTGCGAGTATTGCTTGCGACTCGTGCTTGTTCGATGAAAGCAGTCTCTCGAAGCAGTCGCACGCCGAAGAAAGAGGCTGGCATCAGAAAACAACCTCATGGATTCTCAACGTACCCCCTGGACCATGGAATGGAAGTGGAGGTCCGCCTTGCCTATTTAAAGTTGTGCCGGTGTTCCAGACTAGGTGTATGTACAGAAAGAAGTCAACGATACGATGCTCTCGCTGCTGATTGTTAGAATAGTGACTACAGTCTCAAGCAGTGCTTAGTCTTGTCATGGTTGAGGTATCTCAGTCAACGTATCGTCTGCGACTGGAGACAAGTCAGGAAATATTCGAAAAGTAATTCGTTCGGGCATAAAGACAAGGTCGTAGATTCGATGCGGTATATCCCAACCCCCAAAACGCCTCGCTATGAAATGCTTCACAACAAGATCATGGAAAAGTTCCCTCTCGCTCGTATTTCATCCATCACGCTCCTGCCATGTCGTATATGTGCATCCAAAAGCGCCCACGAGCCAGATCGCACGCCCAAAACCGCAGAAGCACAAGCAAGCATCGCATCTCATCAAGACGCGCAACGGCACTATTTCCAAATGCCATGGCGAAAGACGTCTTCTCCTCTCAAACAGTAATCGCTCAAAAACGCAACGCAAGTGGGTATTTTCTACACACGAATTAAGAAAATGCTCGAGGCCAATCGCATGCGTAATCGAGACAGCCTGGCCAAAAAGGTGAAAAGAATGGTCGTGACAGCGCCTCCAATGTGCAGCAGGCCTCCAGATCCGTCACGATGAAAATGCAAGTGTCCTCCGGTATAAGGATAAGAGGAGACGAGCAGCCAACCTTGGCTTCCCTGAGACAGAAAACTTTTCGACAACAGTGCTCGGCATCATCGCAAAGCTCGTCCACCAACACTGACACCACGCGAAGGTTGCTCGGGGCGGATCGAAGAGGTCCGCGAGCCGGGACTGAAGCTTCGGTCTCTGGTTTGCGTCTCCACGAAGCGCTCCTCGTTCAAGACGGCCAGCCAATTTGGCCCGAGCTCGCTCTTCATGGCTTCGATCTTATGTCGGAAGACGTGCGGATTCGAGCTGACGTCGGCCGGTGATCGAGCGGGTGAGTCGTCGTCATCGTCGTCCGAAGGGTCGCGGATCTTAGGGGCTGGTGCGGACGGTGTAAACGCAGTGTCTAATCTCGGCCGCGCTGCGTAAACTTGTTGGGGCGGGTGAGTGGGTGGTGCCGCATGATATGAAGTCGCCTCTGGTGTGGCCGGTAAATCGCTCTCGGTGGTAGGGTTCAGAGGCCTCGGAAGCACTTCCGTCAACTCCGGGAGTGGCGCTTCGGACGTTGTGTGAGCTGCCGTGGTCAACGCACGCTGTTCGGCTTGCGAGAGCTCCACTATTCGACGTCTTGGCCCCTTCTTCCGCCGAACGCTCGATCTGGGTTCCATCTCCGACTTTGACCGACGATGTCGAAGTGGAGCGGATGGTGGCGGTGGCATTGGCTCCAGCCCGGCGGTTGCGAGCACATCAGGAGCATCCTCATCCTCGAGAGGCGCTCTGATGATTGGCTTGCTGGCCGGTTCAGGTACCCGATCGTGAAGATGTTTCTTCTCGTGGTAGATGGGGCCCATGGTGTCTATCGTGATGTCTTCCACGTGGCCTGGGGAATCTCGGAAGAGGTTGAAGATTGTGATGCGGTAATTGCTGTGTGTCCGCGTGAACGGATTCTTGATCAGATAAAGGTCCTTGATGTCGGGAATGCCAGTGAGGCGTGCGAGCTCTGTAGGATCATGAAGTCGGTTGTCTCGCAAGTCCAATCGCTCCAACGAGTACAACCGCTCGATGCCAGCCAACGAAAGGAGTCGATTGGATCTCAGATTGAGGGTCGTTATGGCTGGAAGCGGACTTCGCGACAATGACGATAAGCTATCAATCATGCAATTGCTGAGATTCAATGCTCTCAAGTGAGTGAGACTGGCGAGTGCGTCGGGAATTTCCGAGAACAGATTGCCAGATAGGTCTAGTGACTGCAGAGTGCTGGCGACCGGTGCCAAGCTGCTGGCGAGCAATGAAGTGAGACCATTCTCCGCCAGGCTCAAGTGTCGTAGAAATGCCCACTTTGAAGAAGGCAGAATACCCATAGCCAGCAGATCTGATGTACTGTGGCGAGGAGTCATCTCCTGTTGACTTGATCCCGAGCTGCCGCTCGATCTGCGGTATTTGGGTGTAACCGCACGAGCGTTCTGCATCTTCTGCGCGGAGGGATGCCTGGAGGTCGTTGGCCGTGGCGGAGAGTTGCTAGGCTGTCTGATTGAGTCGAGTGTTCTCTTGCCGTCCGACGATGCCAACGCACTCGAACCACCCAACGACGACCTTCGCAAGGCTGTAAAGGGAGATTCCGGCACGGAAGTAGAGCGCGCCAACTCTGCTTGCCTGAACTTCGGACTGCTGCTCGGCCACGGCATACCCGGAGTAGACGGCGTTGTCGGCACCTGTGTCTTGGAAGAACGCTTTCGTTTCCTACCCTCAGCGTCGTCCAGCACGATGTTGAGCAACAGATCCAACGGATCATCCACCGCGCCGCGTTTCACAGTGAGGCTACGAAGTTGCTCCGACACTCGATCCCAGCCTTGGAACTGCCGGAAGTCGAGGTCACAAATCTCCAACGAGCTCACATTCTTGAAGATGAACAGAGGAACGGCCGTATCAAAAGGGAACTCCTCGAAGCCCTCGATGAGCTTCGCTCTATGATCCGGCGCCAGTCGCAAGGCTGGGATCTTTGTGAAGCACGAGTACAAGTACTTGATATCATCACGATGTTGTACCTTCTGTTTCTCTGCTTTTGCAACACTGTTCGACAGTGTGAACGCGGACCACACGGACGACATGCTCGACATGACACTTCGCACACTAGACACGGATCGTAGAGACTCTGCATCGGCGGGTCTGCCTCGCGACTTGGGTGCGTGGCCGAGGAAGGAGACATAGTTGGAGGGAGCGGCGTCACTGTGCAAGTTCTCCAGACGGACAGTGGTGGGACCGACATTGACACCGAGATCTTCGAATTTGCTGATGAGGTAGAAGAGGTGGTGAGGCGTCAGGCTCAACTTGGCCGGCTTGATGTTGGGAGAAGAGAGGGCGAGGTATGGTCGAGAGAGTGCGTTGGCCAGAGCTGAAGTGGCCGATGAGGGCGCGGTGCCGGCTTGTGCGCCAGAGAGCGTTTGGTCTTTGCCATGTTTGGGTTTTTGGCGCTGCAATTGCAACGCGTTGGCGAGGGCTTTCTCATGCGTGCGGACAAAGTATGCTAGATTCTGTGACGGGAGGGAATGTCAGGGTCAACTTCGGCAAGGTACAGCCTGCCAGGGCTGGTCACGGCGACGACGCGGCGATGTGTTTTCTGCTCGTACCTTGACGAATAGCTGTCCATCCTCCGAGTCCATCGTAGTGCGTAGGCTTCAAAACCATACATATGGGCGGCGACGACGATGATCGGCGTGCGAGGGAACGACGTCGGTCGGAAGCGAAAGCGTTGGAGGGCGTGGTGGTCGATATCGTCCTGGCAGGTGATGCGAAGCTGCTGCGGTGCGACAGGACAAGGCGCTTCGAGGTCACTCGATGCACATGGTGGCGTGAAGATGAAGGCCGTCTCGGATGTATGGAGGAGCGCGAAGTTCGACGTTCGAGGTCAGCACTATGGGAAAGCAGGTCAAGTCAGCTGTCGGGATTGCGTGTGATGAGGTTCAAGCTGGACTGGGTCTGTTCGGCGGTGGTGGCTGTGATGGTGGGATCGGATTAGGCAGACTTGTCTTACCACAGCTCCTGAATGCGTGACACACAAGCACCGCGAATGGGATGTGAATGCCCGATCGCCTCTGTGTGTAAGACTTGAGTCTCGGACAGAAAGCCTGCCCTCTCCCAAGCGAATGGAAGTAAGTAAGGTAGGTAGTGAACGAGAGGCTCCTCGGAAAGTGCAGGCCGGCCGATATGGACTGTGATATTACTCGCAGCCAATAAAGACTCGCATCCAATGCAAGCGCCGACTAGCGCGCAGCCTGCAGAACGGCGCGCCGGTGGAGGGTCAAGGAAAAAAGGCTTGTCGATTTGTCGATGTCGTGTTACCGAATCGAAGGCGCTGTCGGTTGGGAGAGGGTGTGGGGTGGTCTCGTTGGGTGGTCGGAGATGAACTCGGTCGGTGTGCAGATCAGGTCGGAACAGCTGCAGCGGCCATACCTTTCATGATCAGGAGAGGGATATCCGAGGATCACACTCTGTATGTCTCGTTGTGATGGTCATGCGCGGGATGACTTTTGCATACACAATGTGTCCTGGGCATGTGTTTTTGTTATCGTCCCGTCCAGCTTCGGCCGTTGAACGCAACCCCTCCATCATCCACCCAGTCATCGTCCACACGCGAGATTGCCCGTGCTCGCCAAATCTTTGCATGGATTCGGCTTTCGATATCCACACCGTGAGAGAGGACCACGCGGTGTTCATGATCGACCTCATTCACCTTCAACGCCAAGGTCCCGCGATGTAACTTCACGCATGTCACAAGAGACTCGAGGAATTCTCCGCTGGTCGATGATCTGCAATCCCGACATGCATGTGTTGGCGAGCTTTGATCTCGTCTCAAGCCGTCCTGCTTGCCGCAGTAGCAGGAACACATACGACAGGCGACTTGACTTTCTTCGTACTCGTATTCACTCGTCCTGCTGTCCAGATAGTCTCGCACATCCACAGTGGATATGGCACCACTACCGCATCAATCCGCCTACTGGGGTCATCCTTAAAATTGCGTATCCGCACTACGCGAACGGGCACCCACCATCCCTGCTCGTGCCAATGTACTTCGACGTCAGATGCAGGGCCCGTGTACGGTGTACTTGTGCGAGTGTATCTCCGGTCTGGACGCTGCCGATTCGACAATTGTTACGCTCCCGTCGTCTTCACCGACTCGAGCATTCGGCTGTGGGGATTGAGTTCCACGACATTGACGGCCACCCTCCAAAAGCAGCCAAGCGAAGAAGAGCCAACGAGGCGGCTCCCGAGCATACAAATCGTCAAAAAAGAATAGCAACCCCGCATGCCGCACGTTCATCGTCGAAGGGATGCACGCGCACCAAGGTACACCTGCTCGAAGAAGAACGACACGATCCGGAAGTGTGATGACGAATGGTGTACTCGATCACCAGCGCTTGACCAGCATGATGAAGCTGGCGGCATCTGCTAACTCTTCGACATCGCACCTTCGATTGGTCGGCTTCATTAGCACGCTGTCGACAGCTTCAGGCCACAAACTTCCTGCGAATGGTCCTCGTGCACGACCATGGTGCAGCACGCCTGCTCCACGCGCGAGGCGGCTACTGACGGTGTGGGACACATTCGGTACGACGTTGTCAAGATCTGAGGCTCTTGGCCGTTTCAACGTCTATTGTTGACTTTCTCACCCCGCGTCGTACACAAACGCACCCCGCGCTCGATCACACGGAAGATATCCGTTATTTTAACATGCCTGACAAGCGACCGCCGCCGACCACCTTGCATCGAACGTCTCTTCCAGCCACATCTATTTCTTTCTGGCGATACCCGGATGGCCTGGCCTGAGCCGCATGCGGCTGCATGAAACTACTGCGCGCGCGATCGCGATGGTCATGCGGCGGGCCTGAGTCCAGTGGCAGCAAAGAAAGCTGCCACACCCCTTCATCGTCAACAGCGCATTCGCCATGGACCGACGGCACAGCTTCCCAGACCGATAAGAATGCTTACGAGAAGTGGTACTGTACACCGCTACGTCTTCGCTCCAGGGATCATCCCTCTTCGAACATGCCGGCTTTTCAACATCGTCAGTTTCGCATTTGATCTAGCCCTCGGTCTGCTTCCCTTGCGAGAGAGTCTGCATTAGCTGCGCGCTACCGGTGAGGTGGGTGTAGTACAGCTCTGACGCCTTTGCTGAGTTTGCTCGATGCAGCCGCGGAAGATGCATACGTGCGCAGGATACGTACGCGGCAGACGCGGCGGTCATGCTGATGGATTTCCCGATACCCTTGACCGGGGAGACCGAGCCGACTGTCCATCTCAAGCCGCTTGAATATGAATATCCTCGACGCGGCCGTAGACAGATGACCGCCGCTTTTCCATCACATGCGACGATGTTGACCGAGCCGTGCGGGATCTCCTCCGGCGCTCCGAAGTATACCGTACCAAATTTTGGCTCTTGACATCACTTCGTCTTCCTCTCTGCCCACCGTCCTTCCTTCTTCTACTTCACGCAGATGGGCCGCAATGGGCTCGAGTCTCGCATGTAGAAGGCAATGAGTCAATGTACCATCTCAGATCTGCCTGTGCAGGAAGTCGTGCTATCAATGGCTTCTAGGAGGCACACTGCTCATCAATCTGCTCTTTCGATACGGGGTGATATCCAGCGGGAAGTAACGGAGACCTAAGTTTTCACTACGCTCGCTTGTCCATAACGACATCCGACCTGGGACAAGCGATGATGTCTATCATATAGCAATCAGTGCATCCTCCATCAACCATTGCCAATCGAAATAGCCCGCAGCTCAATTCCCATCGATGTCACCCATCAAGACCATCGGCGTAGTTGGAACTGGAGTCATCGGCGCCTCCTGGACTGCTCTTTTCCTCGCACACGGAAACCGTGTAATAGTCGCGGATCCAGGTGAAGGCGCGGAGAAGAAGCTGAAGATCAATATCTAAAGCTTCTGGCCTACTTTAGAGGAGCTGAGTCTCGCGGACGGATGAGCCATATGGCTCGAGAAGTATCGCGGCTTCAACACCGATTACTGACACACAGAGCGAGTATCGACAACTACGGATTCGTTGGGATCTTGCTTGGGAAGCGATCAGCTGAAGTTGACTTTGTGCAAGAGGTCAGTCGGTGGTCAGGCGCCTCGTCGGTCGTTCGAACATTGACCAAGCTTCACGCCGAACGCTCCGGAACGGCCTGACATCACGTCCAAGCTGCTGACCGAGCTGGACAACGGGACACGTTTAAATATGGGGATAGCATCGTCTTCGTCTGGTATTCAGAGCTTACAATTCGTCGGTCAAGACCAGCATCCCGAACGAGTGCTCATCGGCCATCCGTTCAATCCACCGCATCTGAAGCCCCTAGTGGAGATCGTACCGCATACCAAGACAAGGGAGACGGCGATTGAGACCGCCCGCGCCTTTTACACATCGATTGGCCGTCGCCCGAAATCGAATGTCGCTGAAGCAAGAGATCTCGGGATCCGTCGCTAATCGTCTTGAGGCGGCTCTGCTTGATGAAGCGTACAGTCTCGTGAGCCGAGGGATGCTCTCGGCAGAGGACTTGGGTAAGGTCAGACATGTTCTTCAACTCTTCCATCCAGCTAATTGATCTCGCTAGACACGCCGCTGTAACGACCTCGCTTGGCCCTCGCTGGGCGACCGTCGGGCCGTTCATGGCGAATGCAATGGGCGGCGGAGGCGGCTCCCATGGATTTCGCCATTTGCTTGAGCACCTGGACCAGCTTCTCAGAAGTATCCAGGATAGACGATATGCGGGAACATGCGTTTGAAATGACGACCGAGAACATCGACTCGCTCACGAGAAGCGTCGACAAGGAATTGCAGAGCAGGAATGTCAAGGAGCTGGAAGCATAGCGTGATGCCAAGTTGGTGGAACTGTTCAAGCGGAAAGAGAAGCAGCAGTGATTACGGTAAGATGCGATGCATTCGAATACGCAGATGCGCAGCATATTGGTCGCAGTGATGAGAACATGTTGTTCGGTCTCGAGAAGTGGACATGACCTCGCGTACCTTGGGAACGAGAGCAGAACGATCGGTCAAAAGTTGTGTACTTGCGGTGACTGCCTGCCAAAAACGAATGACGATACAGCCGAGTCGCCTCTCGCAGCCGTTGGTCGGAAGCCTTGCGAGGTATGTTGGCAAAAGGTCGCATGGACTAACAGCAGTGCCGCAGGCCCACGTTGTCGAAACGAAGACAGTTCCCATCCTCCCTCTCCTCCGTTCGATCCCTAACATCCAGCCCTGTATGGCGGGCAATACTGGCAATCGGCATAGTGGTTTTGGTCCCCGAGAATGCAGTCATGGGCGTCTCCCGTGCACTTGCGGTTCTATGGAGGTAAACAGAAATGTCAGCGCCATGAACTTTCCGTCGTCCGATCGAGAAACACAGTGGGTGGTAGACGTACGGGATCGCAGGGTTGATAGTGCGGCACAGCCAGGCCGGATTTCCGGTCGATGTCGGGTCCATACTGATAGATACAGCCACCGTTCGCGGGTTGTCTCCCAGGAAATCCGTCGAGGTAGCATGCCTTTGAAGGAGTTAGTGGGTACCGAGGACAAGTCGAAAGGAGCGTGAGCTCACGAAGACGGGTGGATCGGCCGCCACAACCGTAGCGAGAAGAGCGAATAGCTGGACGATCTGCATCTTCATGGTTGTTGGTTTGTCTTGGAAGAATTTTGCTGATGTGCAAAGTAGATGGTCTTCAGGTGTGTGTTGGTAAAGGAAAGAGAAAACGGTGGAGGAACTTGAGGACATAAATACCTGTGCGGCGAGCACCTCAGCACGGACACGTCGACTCCGTACGGTCTGTCACGTTATACCCAGTTCGTTGGGCAAAGATCGAGGCTGTTCTCGACAGGGTCTACCCTGAAGCTGGCGCTGACGTCCGCCTCGTCTTCCAATTGCACGTCCACAGCCCAAGATAGGGGCGTCCCTGCGGCCACTTGACCTCTCTTTAAGGTTGGGGCTCAGATGGTCGTGCGGATCTTGCAACTTCCATGCTGGTGGCAACAGGTACGATCTTGATTATCTGGTCTGATGATGGTCCTCTGGGTGAAATGCTTCAGTCACCTGTTTCCTGTGGACAGGATGTGCATGTCAACGAGCCTTTGCGTGCGAGGAACATGCATGACATCCATTCCTCAACATTCCGACTGAGCTTTTCGATTGCACGAGCAGTTGCCGGCAGGTCCGGACTGGGAACATGAGATCGAACTTCCGTCGTTGCGATGATGCGGTGCCCAATCACGGCCAGGGTGCTGCTTACGTCGAAAACTCAATCGATCTTACCAGCAGGAGGTACTGGGAGAGAGATGCAGTTCAATGAAAATCGTACTTTCCGAGAGACCGTTCACAAATCAAATTCATCGGTGTGTTCAAGATCCAGGAGGGAGTGAGAGTGCACAGCCAGCCAGCGGTTGCGGGCCAATCGTCCGAGCAAGCCGCACGATCTCGAGATTCGGACGAGACAGGTCACGGCATCGACACGTGGGACTCGCAGTCTCCGTTCAGTCCATCAAAAACCGTGCAGTAGCGCTCGTGCATGGGTCTGACGATCGAGTCAACGCGCCAGAAGAGGACGTTGAGAAGGAGATTGATCCCGCTTCGCGCCGAAGAGTTCCAGCTGAGCACCTGTCGAGCTGAGGATGATTGAGCCTCGGGTCCGATCGCGCCTTCAGGGCAAGAGTGATAAGCTCATTGTCTCGTAATCAAGATTTTGAAGGCGAGCATCTTCAACCAAGGCAACAGTGGGCCGGCCAGTGGCGACATGGTCGATACAGTGGCCGCAGTATCGGCCGAGACTCCTTGGCTTATTGTGTGTGAGGTGAGTTTGTTGACATTGAGAACGACGCGCCTCTGCAAGGCCGCATGAGGATGACCGCGACGGACCACAACAGTGAAGTCACAGCTGTGCCTCTCTCCACGGCTTGAGATACGAGCGGGCGAAGACGATTTGAGCGAATCCTGCGGATGAGAACAATGTCAATGATCACAACACACAGTCGGTCAACTGGCATTGTCATTGCATTTCATCGTATTGTTGTCGATTGAAGTGCGAGAGACTACCTGGAGTGAAGACGAGCGCAAAACCGTTGCCCAGTTGGTGGACCCTTGGTGGCTCTCCCTCGCTCCTTCCCGCGGAGCTAACTTTAGCCGTCGCAACCTGCAAGACCTCAGCATCAACACGACCATCAACACTCACTCGGACCTCCTCCTCACCACGACCACCACCCATCGCTTGCCACGCCATCTGTCATTTCCGGAGCCACGCCTTGCTGTTGTTTTCGCGGCGACTCGGGAGTGTGGTCTTGCTAATGTGCGCACAAGGAATAGACGGCGCATTACCCCTTGGCCTATAGCGAATCGTCTCACACTCGCTCGAGCGAACTCCTCACGCAAGGACAATATCCGATAATACTTCTGTGTGCGACAGCAATTACACCACTGGCGCATTATCACGAGCCTACTCCGCCTTCGAGGGTGACTGGCATCTGACAGACGTCGCATTCACCCTCGATCATGGATCTGTCACATGCGCAATCGGCGCCTGATAGCAGCGACGCTGTCACGGGCGCACAAACACCACCGCTCATGTCGCCTCCTCGAAGCAAAACCCCACCTACCATCACTGGCAAACGACCGCACAGCGAAGACTCAACAATGCGGGCCAATAGTGAAGCTCTCCAAAGTGGCAGCGAGCCGGTCAGCGCTGTGGCACTCAATAAGGCATTACAAGAGGTGGGAAATGGAGGTCAGCGGAGGGCCAGCAACCCCGCGGCAAGTCCAAGTCGGAAACGTCAAAAGGTGCAAGCAAGCGACCGGTTTATACCAAACCGGTCCGGCCAAGATCTGTCGGCGAGTTACAACCTTCTCCATGAAGATGGATCACCTGCGACTCCATCGAAGCTGAACCGCAAAGCACCCGGCGACCTTCACTTTCAAAAGCGAGATGCGAACCGGATATATTCGTCGATACTGCGATCGGAAATGTTCGACAATGAGGTGCCACAGCTACTCAACGATCGTTCAGGATCGCGAGCTCAAACTCCGCCGGTGAACGGCGCCAACTCCACGTCGCTCTTTCCAGGAACAAGCCTGACTCCCTCAACACCCAACAAGAACCTCTTCTCCTATGGCCCGGCTGCTCCAGTATCTCTCACACCACGTTCCATCTCTCGGACCGATCGTGGACCCAATATCAATTCGAGATCCGAAATCTACAGTCTATCGCCAGTCAAGCACTCATCTCAGAGCATGCTTCTGTCTCCGCGAAAGACACCTCGTGCTGTGAGCAAAGTTCCCTACAAAGTCTTGGACGCACCAGACCTTGCGGACGACTTCTACCTCAATCTGGTCGATTGGGGTCCGAATGATGTTCTCGCGGTGGGTCTCGGACCATCAGTCTACCTCTGGAACCGAGAGACCGGAAAAGTCACTACGTTGTGTACGCTGGACAGTGACAGTGTCACGAGCGTGAGCTGGATTCAGCGGGGTACGCATCTTGCCATTGGCACTACCAAGGGCTTCCTTCATATCTGGGACACTCTGGCGCAGAAGCGGTTACGGACAATGACCGGGCACACGGCGAGGATTAGCAGTCTGGCATGGAACGCTCACATTCTCTCCACTGGCTCACGCGACCGCTCCATCCTTCATCGAGATGTTCGCTCGCCACAAATGTTTCTCTGCAAACTCACAGGCCACAAGCAGGAGGTATGCGGATTGAAGTGGAATTCAGACACTGAGCAGTTGGCGTCCGGTGGCAACGACAACAAAATCTTCATCTGGGATAAAATGGAAACGCGGCATCAGCATCGATGGGGCGAAGCGGAGGGCGGTCACAAAGCAGCGGTGAAGGCAATTGCATGGAATCCGCATCAGCGTGGAGTCTTGGCATCAGGAGGTGGAACGGCGGATCGCTGTATCAAATTCTGGAACACGATCTCCACTGCGCAAACGACGGCGTCGAGAAACGTGCCTGCGAATCAGCCAAACCTCGACCTCGGACTTTCAACATCGCCTCATCCGGACGACGCACTCTCTCCCGAGACCATCAGCCCCCATCTCCTCAGCTCTCACGACACTGGAAGCCAGGTCTGCAACTTGCTCTTCTCTCAACGGACCTCGGAACTGGTGAGCACGCACGGCTACTCTCAACACGCGATCAACATCTGGAAATACCCAAGCATGACACAAGTGGTCAGCTTGACCGGTCACACGTACCGCGTGTTGTATCTTAGCATGAGCCCGGACGGCGCCATCATCGTTACCGGCGCTGGCGACGAGACTTTGCGATTCTGGGATGTCTTCAATCAGCCGAACAAGGAGGCGAAACGTGGCATCGTGGGCGAGTGGGGTGTGATTCGTTAGAGTCGGCGCAGCCTACAGCGAATCCAGTCGAATTTTGTTACCTTCAAACAGCATCATGTTTGACATGATTGCCCAGCATTGGACTATCACATCCTCATTGCTTGAGGGCATCAGCAGAATAGCAGCAGTGACCTGGAAATGGCACTTTACGAACAGTTTACGAACGATTAGAGCGCAGCGTTGAGATTTGCAAGGTATGGGCTGTTTAGCAAGGCGCTGGTGGTTTCATGAGGTCGACATTCGTGGCTTGACTTCAGCTGGACAGACCACTCTTCTTCAGCTTTACACACAGGTATACAGTCCTGTCGTATTGAATCAGAGCGCTCAGGCACAACATCGTTCACCCGTTGTACTGTACTGTGTTTCATACCAGGCCGTCGAGCCTGCGATATCTCACTCACCGGCCCGACATCGGCAGAGCCTGAACGGCGTCGGCATTTGGTATTTGGTTTGGCCCCTCCAACATCCCACTTCACCACATGTCGATCCGAGTCTGACTACGTTTGCAAGGTTCTTACTGCTCGATCATCTCCAGAACCTGTCGCAGGAGCTTTCGGACGACACCTACAGCCAAAATGCCTCAGCCAGCCTATTTAACAGGCGACAAGGAAGGCATTGACAAGTTCATTGATCAGTTCGACGTGAGTCTTGAGCTGCGAATATTGAACGACATGCGCTGACTGCGACCCTGCAGACTTTCCTCTTCGACTGCGATGGTACGCCTCCAATGTTTCCTCGAACCGTCCGCGAGTCCACGCACATACAAGAGCATGAGAACGTTGAAAGAGAAGAAAGAAGTCGTAGACTGACGATATGGGAAGGATAGGCGTGCTTTGGTCTGGCGATCACCTATTTCCACGGATACCAGAGACCATAGAGATGCTTCGGAGCAAAGGTACGGCTTCAATCGATCAGGTTTCGGGAATACAGCTGCTTATCCTCGCATAGGCAAGCAACTCGTCTTCGTGACGAACAACAGTACCAAGTCTCGCAGCGACTACAAGAAGAAGTTCGACAAGGTCGGCATAAAAGCTAGCGAGGTAATGGATCACTCCAAGCTCGACAATCCAGCGAGATGCTCACTCCAACTCAGGAAGAAGTCTTCGGCTCCAGCTACAGCGCCGCCATCTACATTTCCCGCATCATGAAACTTCAACCGTCCAAGAACAAAGTCTTCGTACTCGGCGAGACGGGCATCGAGCAAGAGCTGGAATCCGAGAACATCCCCTACATCGGCGGCACAGACCATGCGTTCCGTCGAGAAACGACCGACGAGGACTTCAAGCAAATCGCGGACGGGTCGATGCTCGATAAAGACGTGGGCGTCGTATTGACTGGCCTGGACTTCCACCCAAGCTACCTGAAGTACGCTCTCGGCTTCGCCTACATTCGCGCCGGAGCAGAATTTCTCGCTACAAACATCGACTCGACACTACCCAACGCAGGCTCTCTATTCCCCGGTGCCGGATCCACAAGTGCGGCATTATCAAAGGCAGCTGGTCGGGAACCTTTGGCGTTGGGCAAGCCCAGTCAGGCTATGATGGATGCTGTGGAGGGAAAATTTCAGTTCGACCGCAAGAAGGCGTGTATGATCGGCGATCGGCTGAATACGGATATCCAATTTGGTATTGAGGGCGGCCTTGGAGGAACGCTGGCTGTGCTGACGGGTGTGAGCAAGAAAGAGGACTTTCTGGCTGAGGGTGCGGAGGTTGTGCCGTCTGCATATGTGGATCAGCTTGGTGATCTGCTGGGATGAAATCACAGTCCTGGGCAAAAACAAACGAGAGAGGTTTCAAGACCTTACAGGTGCTTGCGAATTAAGGACGCTATGTCTCAAGTGTCTCTCAACAAGGTCTGACGATAATCAAAGCTCGAAACGCTGCTCATCACGCCGCCTCTAGTTTCGCCTTCTCAGCTGCAGGGAACCTGTGTACTCAGATGGCGATCTTCTCCACCATCACGCTGCCATCTCCCTTCTCGAGGCTCCTCTGACGGTCATCCTTCTCAGCAGCCTGCGCAAACTTCTCATCTTCCTCGTAGTATATCTGCGGCCGACTCAACTGCGTCGCCACCTTATTCCTGCGAACAATGACACCGGGACCCGATGCAAAGAATCGATCTATGTCCTCGAGAGATCTGTTGGCTGCTCCGGGGTAGAAGAGGTATGTGACTGGGATGAACGCAGCACAGAGGGCCGCCCACACGATCAAGGGTTTGTAACCCAGATCGTCGATGCCTGGCAGCGTAGTCTGGACAACGGCGTAGTTGCAGATCTTTTTGGTCGCCATGGCTACACTGCACCTTTGTCCCGCATCTCCAGAGCGTTGATCTCGGTCGGATACAGCCATGGAACGCCCAAGACGCCCATACCGAAGGAAGCAAAGAATGCACAAAAGAAGGCAACAGCCACGGAGCCGAGGACGTAGCTGTTGCCGCCCTCTCCTCCTAGCCTTGTGCTATGGCAATGCAAATCCAGCAGATGGAGCACGCGGCTGCGCTGCTCATCATGACTTTGCGTCGTTCATAGCGTTCGATGACGAAGTAGGCTAGGCATGCGAAGATCAGGTAGTCGACTGAGCCGCACGCTGCGAGGACTCGCGGGAGCAGCGGAGAGATATCCAGTGCATTGATAAAAATGGTAGCTCATGTAGTAGCTCGTGACGTTAATCCCCGAAAATAGCAGAGTCAGCTATTGTTCACACAGTCTCGAGGCAGGTTTCAACAGGGGACCTGAATGCTGCGAGCTCCTCGTCAATGGACCGCTTACCGCTGACTTGATTCATGCATTGCATTGCCGCACCGAGGACCATTCTTCGAAGGACGCCGGCGGGTCCTCAGCCAGAGATGATTTCCTCATCGAGAATGTCTTTGATGATATCGAACTGGCCCGAACCGAAGGAGAGTCTGGAGTGGTTCCGTCACCTTGCAGAGCTGCTTTGACATATGCCAATGTCAGGAATAGCTCACTTGATACTTGGAGTGGAATGGAATGTAGCATACTTCAGTCGTCTCCTCGAACTTCACTTTCCTAATCAGCAAGCGAGGGCTATCAGGAAGGAACGGACACATTGCATATATGTATATCGTGAAGAAGATCTGAAAGGCCAGCGAAAATCTCCATGCCACATCGCGCGGAGCAAAGGAGAACCCCAGAGTGAGCCAGTTGGAGATCGGAAAGCCCGTGATGCAGTTTGCCATTTGGATGATGACCTGCTTTCCTGTCCTGCTGTCAGTCAATGCAATCAGCCACGATCGTTCAAATCACCTCTAGAGCTCATCCTGCTGGTTTCCGCTTGCCCTGCGAGTGAATTGTATCAATGCTTGTTTCGGCCTGACGGTCTCCAGCATGTTGTACTTGCAGACGCCCCCTGTGGAGGTATTCATTCCCGTTCCAAGACCAGCGACTACTCGACCGATCATCCTCTGAGTTTGAACGATGGCTCCAATAGCGATGACCGTGCTGCCGACAAGGATCTGCCGCGGGCGACCAAGGAAGCCGCCGGTCAAGATAGTGCTCATGGCACCGATGAAGCACCCTTCGAGAAGAATAAGCAAGAGCCACGGCAACCAGGGTATAGCATTGTCCTATATTGTATATAGATGTCATGGTGCCCTGGGTATTGGCAGACGGGTGGCCGAAGGTCTCGAGGAAGTCCTCACTGATGATCACGTTAGCGAAAACGCGTGGGTTGCTGAGCTGACGAGCTCAATCCCGAGCGGAGACTGATCTTGATCGTAGCCGTAGAAGATGAGAACAGTGGATGCAGCACTGACGAGACTGTCAGTGAGAACTCGTCATTTGCGTTGTCGGGCTTACATTGAGATCCAAATGGTAAGTGCATCACCGCTTCCGCCAAGGTACTTTCGAGCCATGTTCGAGGGATGCTAATGTTAGCAGAATGACAAGACAAGGAGCAAGCAACGAGCCTCTGTAGGCATGTACTGATTTCTCGAATTAGGCAGATGCTGTGGCATATATATCTGCGTATTGGAGTCGAGAGAGCCGGGCACTAAAGAGGGTACAGCGATTGTGTGCAGGCGGTACATGTGCGGAGTACATCGACGCTGCAGGTTCTTAGCATTCTATTGGAGAAGCGGGAGAAGCGTGGTTGGAGTGTGGAGTAGCTGCGTCAGAACGATAAAGTGACCGACAGGCATGGCAGGTCAGGCGATGGCTCCAGGAGTGGCTACATCTTGAATAGAATCGTTGAACCAGACGACAAACCGAGGCATCAGGTCGTGCAAATTTTGACAGCCGCAGAGACGGTTTTGTCGCCACATGTTTTCCGGGGCAGACTTTGGACTTCAGAATGAGCGACTATCGGAAGTCTTGACGGACTCTCGGAAGTCAATCTTGTCGTTATTCTTCGGTATTCAAAGGCATGCTCTGTCTAGCGGGTATGTTACTCGGGAAATTCAATCAACGCGGAAGATAGAATCGGCCAACATCATCAGGTCTGCACAAGCGAACGCTCCTGCTTGTCACTGCGCAGCATTGAAGCAAAGATCGAATAGCATGAAGGAGGTCAGGAACTCATTCTCGTGATCCACTCTCTGAAAAGTCATCAGCCGTGCCTCTTGCTCACGCGCCCAGGCGAGGCGCTCTTCGGTGCCGTTCGTGGTGACAGAATGGCCGGCTTTTCCTTGGCATGACATTTGTAGGCATGCCGGAAGAACGGTCGGTCAGATCGCCCAATGTAGATCCATCGTTTGCAAACGCCGCAGAGAGCCTCACGTGCGGTTGCGCCTTGACCGGGACGACGAGCTTCGGGCGCTAAGCGGTGATCTTGTCAGCATACCCCGGAGACCAACATCCCTGCAACTCGCGAAATACTCACGATCGTAACGCTTTCCTGTCGCGCAGCTGATACCGTGCGAGTAGTGCATCTGTTCACGCAATCAGCATTCGAGCGCTATACCAAGCGCAGCGATCGCATCTGCTCACGTGGTACCAGTACGCAGAGTCCTTCATCTTGAACCAGTCAGGACACAGTCCGCACCATCCCGCTCGTTCGATCCCATCGCCGCGAATCCATGCTGGATTGTATTCGTCGCCGGCCCATCTTGGGAAATGTGGTCGTGGCGGACCCTCCTTTGCATCGGCTTGCATCGGAGGGTCTGCCTTTTTGCGTTCGTCAGAGCACGCGAATCCGACTGATCTCGGCTTCTCGATGACAGCTGTGTGACCACCTTTGTAGTGATCCACGACGGAGTCTTGCTCGGTACAGTTGCTCTGGGAGGTGTTGCAGGGACCAAGTGCTACGGGGAGGGTGTAGTCCTGTGCTGTGTGTGGGTACCGTGTGTATTTCGCCGTCGACAAATCATCGTCCGAAGACTGTGAGAATCCTCCTGCTTCCATGGAAGACGCCGGACTATTCTGCCTTTGCATCCCAAAGCATTCATAAGGGATTGGCTCGAAGGATCCAGTCCACGGTTGGGAGACAGCATGGTCTCCAAAGTAGTCCGTACCAAGAGGTTGGATCGGACTGGTGTGATTGTTGTGCCACCAAGCTGTTGCATCCACAGCAGGCGTGCCATTGAAATACGTCGTTGTGTCGATATCATCGTTTGCGAGCCAGGGAGATGCAACGCTAGCGTTTGGAGTTGTGTCTGTGTACCACGTCTGCCAATCGTCCTCGGGTTCAGCAGCATATGACGAGTACATGAGGCAGCCGAAGATGGCGTGAAATGTGACAGGTCAGAAAGCTTTGCAGCAGGAGTGTCTTGGGACGATCGAGGGCCATATCAGTACCCCGGGCGGCGTATTTCAATATGCCATTTAGGAGCGGGGGTGAGCCTCACAGCTGCATCAGGCTGGATTCTGCGGCCAATCGATCAAGGCACTTATGCTATTCGAGATGCGGCGGCAGCGGATTCAATGCCATATCCGTCGGATCGATCGAAATATAGCACGAAATCGAAGGTGTGATGTCCATTTCGGGATCTCGAGAGGCTAAACCGTAACTGAGCGCGTCCCAGAATAGTGGTAGAAGTTCTGGATCTGCTATAAGGGGTTTTCTGGGGACATGCAACGTTGTATGTCAGCGAGCATGAGAATAGCACGAGAGACTTCGTATACGTGCGAGAAAGGTGCGAGAAGATAATCCCAGCATCAATTGGTTCGCGAAGTGAATCGACCGGTATCTGTCTCGATGAACGAGCCAACCTTCACCTTATCAAGAGGTCAAAGTATGGCAAAGGTTGTCGAGAATTGCTCGGAGTTCCAGTCCGGCAGTGTTCCAACATTGTAGAGGCTCATCACAACCTGTACGACCATGCAAGAGTGAAGATAGATAGCCTTGAGCCGTCATGTGCACATTCCTCAAAGACGACCCAGCTGTCCAACAATACTATTCGACAGAGTGCATCGCCACGCGGAGCGCTCGTGCGGAAGTTGCGGCAGCATTGAGTGCCATCTATAGCCGCGGCCTCATATACACCGTCAGGCATAGGCTCGTGCGAGGAGATGGCAATGTTGATATTCCGAGGTTGCATTTGCTGATTTCCAGGGAGTCATTCTGCCCTTCCAAAGGGAATCCGCGGGCAGACAATACCGGTGAAAACAGAGGCGGAGCTCGGTACGAACAGCGATACGGTGTCTGCTCAGTTTTGGGCGACGCCAGACTGCAGGATGCAATGTGTTGTTGTTGAAGTGGTGTCGAGATGACATGAAGGTGTGGTCGTTCAAGACCAGAATCTTGGCGCGCTAGTGCCTCCCGCTAGGCCGTTTTCGTGCACCATGCCGTCAAACCGCGCTCAGATTTCGACCTGTCAATTGACTCGACCTGTCAATAATGGCTTGCAGAGGGGCCAGGACTAGTCTCGCTGCCTGAGTTTGACCCATTCCCTCGTGATCGCATACAGGAGACACAATGCCAACCCAAAGACGAATGCATCTTCGCGCGGCGCCTCCTGAAAGATCTGGCTAGACACCTTCAGCTGCGCCAAGCAAGGCCGGCTATCCTGTCCGCATTGTGGTCCTTCCCAGATGGCTTCTCCATTCGACGTCGACGTGCTCGCACGAGATATTGGGCAAAGGATTACTTCCCAACTGCCTTCAGTCCTAAGGCAGCTTTTGGCGGAACACAACGACTTCGGTACGAGTGGCGATTTGCAGCTGGAATGCAACCTGTTGAACGGCCAGTTGGGATCTGCCATACGACCTCAAACCTTGAAGCTGGCTTCGATCAACATCGCAGAAGTGGTGAATTGTGCAACACCAAGCGCGAACGGCGATCATTCAGACACGCCAGTCAACGACACTTTTCCATCGACTCAGTTCAATGGATCTTCGAGCGCTCAGGCGGGAGCTCTCGAAAGATCACCTGATACTCCGCATGGAGGGAGCGGGGCAAGCTCACCGGCGAGGTCTCTGCGACCTAGATCTACAAGCACACCCCAGGCGGATGAGGATACCAGGCCTTCGAAGCGTCGTGCGACAGGTGGACTTCGAATCGGAGGCGCGGATCAGCCACGAGAGCAGTACGGTGCAGTCACAAGACGTCTCGAGAGCGATAGCAGGGTCTTTCCGCAGCGCAAGAAACGACTGCCTGACAACCCGCATCTGCAGCCAAGCACTGTAAGCAGACTTGTGACCGGAATGTGAACCGAACTGCTCAGCTGACATTCACGATAAGCTCGACAAATTCATCAATGGAATCTGGGAGAACATCTATTCCGGGTCGAAATTGGACCCAGCTGAAGTCATCGAGCAATGGCAAGCGATAGAGTCCAGTGGACAGCCCCGACTGCTTATGGATGCGGAATCCCAGCTTGCCACGCACAACGATGCTCTGATTCAGGGCTCGTTCGGCCGCATGAATGTACTTACGAGAAAAATCAGCCAGACCAGCCGTGCCTGTCGATCTTTAGAGGTGATCGTTCAGGCCCATTGGACACAAGTGTTCGACGAACGTGTGCAGGAGCTGAGCGCCGGCACCACGAAAGAAAAAGCCAAGAAGACAGCCATCTCCGAGGCGTGCATCGATTTCGGCTGGACCGAGAAGGAATTACGCAATAAGATGGCCATCTGGCGTGGTTACAACGACATTATGCAAGCCGCTGGATGGGCCGCGCTTTGCTTCGCTGGCATGGGTCTCTACCGGTTTTGCAAGTATAGAGTGTCGTTCACCGAGGAGACTTTTCAGACTTTACGTACGTTACGGCACAGATTCGAAGTCGCTGCTGATACACTGCACCCGCGCTGGCGATCATTACTCGCCATAGTCGATGCGCCCACACAGCGGGAATACACCGGTAAGTCAAGAACATTCGGTCTATACATCACAAAACTAACGGATTGTACAGGCCACCCACACGACTGGGTCGTCTGCGGACCCGCCGATCAAGCAATTCCTCTTCCCGTCACCTACCACAAATGGGACCTCAACTTTCACTACACCCACCTCGACGAGTCCTCCATCGACGAAGACGCCTGGGGCCTCTTCGACCCTCGCACCGTCTCACCGCGTGGCGAGCTAATATCTATGAAATGCCCCACATGCTCCTCCTCCCAATCTGACGACCCACGCCAAAACAGCTGCACCTGCTTTCCCAACCTCTACGGACACAACAAAGCCGGCTTCATCCCCGTGCAAGTCTACCAAACTCCCAACGGCAAGAACAATGGCCTGTTGGCGTGCTGTGCGTTTGAGAGGGGCGCCGCGGTGGGCGAGTTCGTCGGCCAGATCACGAGTGGACTGGCGAATATGGATGTCATGGTCGGTCAGACCGATCGGGCTTCGTATCAAATTTGGCAGGGCAAGATGGGGAACCATACGAGATTTGTGAATCATTCTTGTAATCCGAACAGTCAATTTGAGCGGTTCGTGTGGATGGGAACGCAGCGTAAGTTTTGATCGGGCTTTCTGGACCGAGTCCAAGCTGACTGTTCGAGCAGGAATCGTGCTCGTTTCCAAGGGCATTGAAGCGGGCGAAGAGATTACCGTTGACTACTCCGATACGTACTGGAAGGTACGTGTCAACCCAATTGGCCAAGCTGTGTAGTGTGCAGCAATATACTGATCAACCATCGCAGGACCTCGACAAGGTGTGCAAGTGTCAGAGCACAAAATGTCGTTATCGAACCCGACCGAGACCTCCCGAGATCACAGGATAAGCTCACACAGAATGAGAGCCGTCAGAGAGTGCTATCTGACACCAACATTCATGCATAATATCACCCATTCCAGCGTACATAGCATATATAAACAGCGTATGTGAACATCATGCAGCCGCCACCTGATCCCTCGGTTTAAACCGCGCATGAAACTCCATCCGGACGAACCACGCATTCCTCGTCTTGACCCGATCCTCCAGCGTGACCTCGAAATTCCTCAAAAACGTCGGCACCAGCTTGTACATCTCCAGCAAACTGATGTTCTTCCCAATACACGTCCTCGCGCCCGCGCCAAATTGAAACATCGACGCCTTCATTTCTCGCAGCTGATCGGGCTTAGCTTCGAGCCAGCGCTCCGGTCGGAATGCATTGACGTCTGCACCGAACACTTCGGGACGCCGGTGCAGGACCCACGCATTGCAGCCGACGATGGTACCGCCCGGGACGTGCGTGCCGAGGATGTCCATTCCTGAGGCGGGCACGACACGTTCGAGGATGAGGCCAGGCGCGGGATGGAGACGGAAGGATTCTTGGATCACGGCGTCGAGGTAGGGGAGTTTTTGGGACTCGGCCCAGCTGACGCGGTTGTTGGAGCGGGGTTCGATGGTGCCGGCGAGGGTGGCGGCGTCGAGTTCGGCCATGAGGGCGCCGTAGGCGCGAGGGTTTCGGAGGAGATGCGTGAAGATGCTGCTGAGGCTGATGGCGGTGGTTTCGGAGCCGGCGAAGATCATGCTCGTGCAGGAGGCGAGGACTTGCTTGTCGGTCATGAAGTCCGGGTGATCGTGTTGGGCGAGTGTGAATTTGGTGAGGAGGTCGATGCCTTTGGTCGATTTCTCGACGGCGCCGTGTTGTCGGATCTTGTCCATTTCGCTCGCTCGCTCGGCAGATCGTGCGAGCGCGAATTTCGTTACTGGGAAGACGGTTTTGCTGATGCCCCATCGTTGAAGCAACAGTCGGAGAGGATTCTTCTCCCAGATGAAGTCCATCCATGGCATTTGTCCGACCGGCGCACAGTAGTCCAGGAATCCGCTGACGAAGGAGACAATGTTGTCGACGTCCTCCGCCCGCTCCACGAATCCCAGTCGCTTGCTCCAGGTCAGCTCGCCGATGACATCGAAGGCGTAGAACTGCAACCATTGAGAGAATTTGCAGGTCAGTCCGGTGTCGCAGTAACGTCTCTTCGTCTCTTCGATGAAGACGTTCATCGTGCTGTCTACCAGCGGTTCGTACTCGATGAGTGATGACATGGAGAAGGCGCTGTTGATGCAACGGCGGTATCTGGCGTGATATCCTTCATCTTTCGTGGCAAACAGCGACGGCAATGCTCTTCCGCCAGCGACCGCTCGTTGGACTGGATAAAAGTCCGACTTGGTCATGCCCTTGTTCAAGCCGTAGATGATCTTGAGGGCTTTGGGATCCGAAAATGACAAGACGTTGGGACCAAGACGAACAATGTCTCCATGCTTGCTGTGCGCGTCGAGGTGCGTATGTTGTGCCCGTCGTTTGGAAACGTCGAAGTATCGCCACCAGTTCGTGTATGCTGCCAGCGGATGAGCGGCAGGGTATCGGTTGAGGCCTTTGTGATATTTGTTGCGCAAAAGATGGATGGCCGTTATTGCAACTACTACTAGCGGCCAGTAGTCGCGGAGAAATGGTAGCAAAACTTCGTCGATGAGCATGTTGAATGTTGGTCTGCCTCACAGTTGAATGAGGAACAATGGGCTCGACGGAAGACGAATAGGTCGACGGGATATACATATCTGGCCTTGCCCGTGGGGACTGCCCGACCTGGGATAAACTGCCGGCCGCGCCGTGTGATTACAACATGGTCCAGGCGTTTCGAGACGTGGAGTGACTGGAGTCGCGGCAGATGTGAGCAGCGGCAGATGAGTTCGCTCACTTGACTTTCACTTGCGTAGCTCCCATTTCGACTAACAGGGAGGTCGCCATGGTCCCCTGCTTCGATCCCCTCCTAGTGCCGGCAAAGACATTCCTCATCGTTGTCGATCGGTCTTCGGATTTCGGAGAGTTTACAAGCACCGTGGAGTAAACCGAAATCTGTCATATAAGAATCGCAGCACTGTTGTACGAATAGTCCGTGAGATGCCGGCTGGAGATACGAGAGAAGTTGAGAGTTGTGACGCAGGGCAGCTGACGGTCGGCAGTTGAAAATGTCGAACTGCCGATGTCACCTCGTTGTACCAGTCCAGCCTCAGAGCACACTTATTTCACTCATATCCTCGTTCCATGTCGCTCAGGCAAATTCCCTTGCAACCTCGACGATGCGCTTATCCGAGAAAACCTTGCTTTGTGGTGCTGACAGATAGATGTTCAGACATGGACATCTCATCAATTTGGCGTGCAGTCCATCGCACTCTTGGCACATCAAGTCGTCGATGGACGCATACTGTGGCCGAGCCCATCGCAGCTTTGTCGAAATGGTGCTGCAGGTAGTGTACAAGGTAAAAGCTAAGGTATGAGCTTTTGTAGGAGATGTATGTACAAGCCAAGCGTCGCAACCACGATAGACACCTCAGGCATGAAAGTCGGGATCGGCATCGAACATGGCCGATCGATCTGGAGCTGCAGGGAACTTTTGGTGAAGACCTCCATCTTGGACTCGACACGACACGACGGCATTTGTTGTCGTTGGCATCTTGCTTCGACGTAGCTACGAGCATATAGGTAGATGATCTCTCGGGCGACTTGTCAGGATTCAGGTACCACGACGAGACACCTGGTGAGATACCTGCTTCTCTCATTCTGCGGGCATGACCATGCAACTCATGACACGTTGAACCATCTGGTGGTGGAGTCCAGTGTTGGATTGTTACGGGACGTCGTGGAGCGCCAGGAAGGACACTCGCCTGATATACAGACAATTCTCCTCATCTCGGTGCATTATTAGCTCCATCGAACCTGATTGTGTACAAAAGAGGACGGAGATTGGAATCACCGGCCGAGCAGTGTCCAGTCTATCGTCATCGTCTCGGAACATCTCCCAATCTTTAATTGTCCCAAGCCCGGGATCCTTCGACCAACTGGACACCTCATCCTACTCCTCTGCTGCCTATTTCTTCACAGTATCTATATACCAACATAACAATTGGCACGGCCGGGACCACATACGCAGGCGCGATCGATGTACTGCAGCACCATCAACCATACCGAGCACGACGCGAGCGCCAATCGAGAACGAATAGCCAAGTACCGCATGCAATCGAGCACTCTCCTCTTGGCCCGCCGACCGTACATGACACGACGCGATAGCATCCGGAAAAAGATCGTATAAGAGACAGCGTCACACGGGTCCACGGCACATATGTGCTCTCCCTTTCCAACAATGCCGACGATACAGAAGATGCTGCCACGGCACCAAGCATTAGTGCTTAAGTGCTATCCTCGGTGAGCACCTGAGGCGCCGCGAAGTGTGAATGCTCCATGTCTGACAAGAAGGTTGCCAATAGACTGCCCAAGAACTCGTCCGCCGACAATGCCCAACCGAACAGCTCAGAGCTCGCCTACCTCCTCTACTACAGTTCAACGCGACAGGAGAAGCTTCACAAAGTCGGCGCGTTTCTCGAACGCAAGACTCAAAACGATGTTGCGAAATGGCAGAGTGCCCGCGTCCACGTTACGTTACAAATTCTCACAGCCATGCTGGAGCACGCTGAGATACACCGGCCGCACGGCTTCGCGATCATTGCACCTTCGGTGAGCTTTTGTCACCTTGAACTCGTTCAGGAATTCTTCTGACCAGCTTAGGTCCTCCGTATCATTCGAGAGATCATCAACAGCACCAACGACATCAGCCTAATCGAGGCGACTATCGCAACCTGGGATGCCTTTTGCCGGTGGCAGGACTGTCTTGCGTTGGCAGCAGACTCGGAATATCGAACGTTATTCGAAGAGGTGGTGCGAGAATACGGCGACCTGGCTCAGAACAAACCGAAGAAACTGGCCAAATCCACACAATCTATCCCCGAACATGATGCCCTGCGCATGCGTAATGTGGGAGTCACCGCATTCAAAAGCCTCTTCGTTCCGGGCAATGTGGAACGTGGTTGGAACGTGCAGTTCAACCAATCCTTCACGTCGGTCATCAGTAATTTCCGAAACACTCAGCGCAAAGCCTACATCGCACATCTGAACGAATTGAACGAGCAAGCCGAGGAGGAGAAAGAGTCGTCCCGGGCGATGAACGGGAGGCAAAGCGTAGCGACAGTTCGGACGTACTCACAAGGACCGAATTCCGAAGGCGATGTTGACCCACGGGCTGCTGAAGGCACCGCTCAGGATGCCGATAAACTTGAAGAGGAGGAAGTTGGATTATTAGCATTGGACTGCGTCAAGGCCGTCTTCCAAACCGACAACTTTGTTCAAGTCCGCGGAGGCGCAATTGCATTCACAAGAACGGTAGCAGAAGAAGTCCGCCGCGATCCCTCCTTCGCTGTGGAAGCAGAGCTTCTTTTCCGGCTCATCACGACTTGGACGCCCGTCCACCACAGGTTCAATGTTCTGGTGATTACTGTAGACCATCTATGCAGGCTGCCGATCGAGTCCAGCGATGCCAGCATGGAGAAAGGCAGCAATTTGGAGGTACACGATGCTTTCATAACCATGATACATGGTGTCCTGAGCGAGAACCTCAATTTCATCGGCCTTTCAGTCATGGACGTTTTGCTTCGCCTTCTGGATCACATCATTCGCCTTGCAACGACGGGAAGCCGTGCCAACATCACGAGCGCCAGGACATCCGAGAGTATGATTGAACAGCTGAAAGACTGCATCGCTCTACTCGCTGTGCATGTATACTACGCCGACCAAGTCAGAGACATGATCGCCGCAATTCTCCTGCGCGTCAAAGCCTACGCGGCGATCAATCGAACGTTTTCCCTCCGACAATCCGCGAGACAGCCACCAACACCACCCAACGCGAAGACCAGCAACTCCATGAAGAACGGCCTTTCAGCCGGCCGTTCCTCGCCCACCCGCTCCGCCCGCGGAAGCACTAGTTCCTCGCAATCCTCTTCCGACGAAGCCAGAACCGTCGCCTTTGAAATGATCACCATGATCCTCGAATACGCCAATACCCGCGCTAACCTCACCTCCGGAATACCATCCTCACCCAACAAGACCAACAATAAAAACCGCCACCTCGTTCCCGTCGGGACCTGGGAAGGAACCCAATGGCTCCTCCGCGAACCCTCCGAAGACGTCCGCCAGTCCTACAAACTCGCCCTCCAAACGTGGGCGAAATACGAGCTCGACTCCTCCGACTCCGACCCAGAAGCCTCCCTCGACTTCGACGCGGAAGACTGCATCGGGAAACTCGTCGAGAAAGCCCGCCCGGCAGCGGCTTCGATCCGCGGATCGATTGGCCACCACAGCCACGTCAGTCATCCGCAGTTGCTCATGTTACCGTATACGACCGTGGGCGGGGATCGAAGGTTAAGCAACGGCACGGGCACGGGGGATAATTCGATTGGGACGGGAACGGATGTGGAGGGGGAAAGGACGAAGCCGAGGGTGACGGCGAAGGATTTGAATGATATTGTGGAGGGGAAGAAGAGGGTTCCGTTGAGGGTGACGATGGTGGACGGGGGTGAGAATGGAGTCGGTGGGGTGGATGGGGGAGGGGGGGATATGAAGCGGGGGTGAGAATGGAGTCGGTGGGATGGATGGGGAAGGGGTGGATATGAAGCAGGTTTTGGCGACGCTGAAGGTGGCGAGTGAGAGGCCGAAGAGGGAGCCCTTGATGAGTGCGCCGCCTTATTGAAGAGGGTAAGGGATGATGTTGGATGATTATGATTTGATGGGACTTGATCCGAAATGCTTTGGATATGAGGGGAGTGGAGACGACTTGAGATGACGACTATGGCTGGCCAGTTCAGGAAGATCTAGAAATCAAGTACAGATACAGATCACAGTCTGCCTCTGGATAAAACATGCAGAGCACGGCGATCATTCACAAGAGTCTTTCTGTATTCAAGAACTCTTTTTATGGCCTATCTGTCGAAATCTACAGCGCCTATCCATGACCGCATATCTCTACACCACTTACAAGATCTTCTCCTTGACGTACAAATCCATGTACTCATCTACCGGCATCTTGTACAACGCCGCGGGGTCGTTGTGGAGGTCCACCAGCTTCTTGACATGGTCCTTTGCGAAGTGCGGCTCAATGTGACGGGCGAATTTGGCCAGAATCTCCGGCTTGGCCTCCTCTCTCCTCAAACGGTGTCCTAGCGGCGCCTCGATGACGACCTCGTCCAAAACCGTGCCATCCTTCAGCTTCACCGTCAATGCGTTGGAGATGGTGCGCTTTTCCGGGTTGTGGTAGTCCTCGGTGAACTTGGGGTCTTCCTTGCAGGCGATCTTCTGGCGGAGGGACTCGACGAGCGGGGAGGAAGCGGCTTCACCGCCATCGGTGTAGTCGTCGGCGGTGAGGCGGCCGAAGACCAGCATGGTCGCGGCCATGTACTGCACGCAGTGGTCGCGGTCGGCGTAGTTGTCCATGGGCTTGAACTGTTTGTCGATGATGCGGATGCAAGCCTCGTGTGTGCGGTTGGTCACCTCCTCGATGTCCTCGGCCGACTTGCCCATCTTCTTGAGCTGGTGGTGGATGCGCTCAGCGGCCTCGACGGCGGTTTGTGAGTGGAATTCGGCTGGGTAGGAGACCTTGAAGAGGACGTTCTCCATGACGTACGAGCCGTAGGGACGCTGAAACTCGAACTTCTTGCCCTTGAAGTTGACGTCGTAGAAACCCCAGACAGGTGTGGAGAGGACGGTGCCGACTCCACCCTCGCCCTTCATGACCTTGAGCACAAGGTCGACGGCGCGCTGACAGGCGTCACCGGCGGCCCAGGACTTGCGGGACATGGTGTTGGGGGTGTGGCGGTAGGTGCGCATGCTCTGGCCGTCGACCCAGGCTTGGGAGATGGCAGCACGGGTCTGCTCTTCGTCCAGGCCCATCATCTGGGAGACGACGGCGGTGGAGGCGACCTTGACGAGCACAACGTGGTCGAGACCGACCTTGTTGAAGGAGTTCTCCAGCGCCAAGCAACCCTGGATTTCGTGGGCCTTGATCATGCCTTCGAGGATGTCCTTGACGGTGAACGTCTTGCCGTTGTTGATCTTCTTACCACCCGCCTTGTTGGTGCGGTTCATCCAATCGGCCACGGCGAGGATAGCTCCCATATTGTCTGAGGGGTGACCCCACTCGGCCGCGAGCCAGCAGTCGTTGAAGTCGAGCCATCTGATCATGGCACCGATGTTGAAGGCACCGCTGATCGGGTCGAGGACATAGGGAGTACCTGGCACGCGGGTGCCGTTCTCGACCGTGATGCCATCAACTGAGGGCCCGAGAAGCTTGGTGCATGAGGGGAATTCGAGGGCCTTGAGACCGCAGCCGATGGTGTCGAGGAAGACGAAGCGAGCGGTATCCACCTGGGAGAGATCACATGACACTCAGCACAAGCTCTTGAAGCTTCTTGTATTGTATCCATGTTTTCATAGCTTACCGCGAGGTCCGAGTCGATTTTGTAGTTGTGGATGTAATCGGCCATGTCCTTGATCTCTTGATCGTACTCGGCCTTGCCCGCGGGAATCGGAGCTCCGGAGCGTGTCGCCATGGTGGTGGAGAATGCCCGGGCGGAGTGCAGCTGCGAGAATCGAGTGGTGGACGGGGACTTGACGGATTGCTGGAGCAGACGGGACGAAGAGCACAGCGGAGCAGTACTTCGGCTTAATCCTCTGGTGGTGCGGAGGAGGCTGCGGGCGGCGAGGGAGGACATCGCTGCCTTGATGGGGGACGTGAGGTTGATGTATGAGTGAGAGGGGAGATTTCGCTGGTGCTGTTCTGCTCTCCCTTGTTGCTTTGGTGAAAAAGATGAAAGTCAACACTTGCTCCTACCCGCCAATGCCAACAGTATCAGCTGTCGGATGGCCGACCTCGGCTGGAGCTCTTTACCCGGGTATAATCGCACGCCGGCTATAACCACATAAAATCCTTCCGATATCACCCTTGTCGACTTCACCCTCAGCATTGACAACATCGTGAACGACTCGATGGCTTCGTGTCGCCATAGCACCAATGTACCGGGACGGAGGCGACCGAACTCGCAATGACAGCAATGTGCTATCGACAAGAGCAGTTCTACGCCAGGATGTCTGCTCTGCCTCACCTCGACGCTCGCCGAAGCGACACATCCAGAGGAATACACCGCTGAGACCGAATGCCCAAAAGAAGCTCAATGAAAACATCGACGAAGGCAACGACCCTGTATTGATCGTCGAAGACGTGGAAAGCACACAAGGCCCCGGAGCTCCCTTCTCAAACGTCGATGTCAACTCAGCTGTCGGAAAGTACATCGCCTGGCGAGGCACAAGAACTCCCGTCCGAAGCATAAAGCCCTTTCGACATGGTGCTCCAATAACGACAGTTCGTTCCTTCATCAATCTGCTTCCTTCTAGATTCTACGTCACTCTCAACCCCAAGGCGAAGCCCTTGGCATTCACTTATACCTAAGTTGTGCGTGAGTCGATGCTCACATATTCAACAGAATCAACACCACCTTATCCCAAAGTGTCACCTCATGTCGTAGTGGGATGTCTTACCGGCTGCGATGGTTTGAGTCGGCAACGTGCACGCTGGAGTGTCCGGAGATGGATCCCGTTACGTGATGATGTTGCAGGATGGATCTCTTGACGACTCGGCGCCATGACCGTCCAAGACTAGCACTCAAGAGATGCTATCAGTCTCCTGGTGAAGATCGCGACACCCTCCTCCAATTGATTGAGCGGGCTTCTACCATCACGGAGTGTTCGATCCTTCGCTATGCAAGCGTGCCGCCCACGAGAATCCTTTGCATATGGCATTCGGTCTTGGCACCATCCTACGACGCACCCTGCGGTCTTAGCTTTCTCGCTGCTAGGCCTTGAGACTACTACATCTGCCTCTGGCCTTATCCGCCAGGGCATGGCAGTCATTGCACTGCTCCGAAAGACGTGCTGCCACGCTGGTGCCATGCATTTCCCTGCCTTGTCAAGCTGTTCGCACACGCAATCTTTAGTTGGGGGCAACGTCCGGGCAGTGGCACAGCGCTTTCGTTAACAAGTCGCGGATAAGGACGGTCTTTCTTGAGAGGGAAGAAGATAAGCTCGACAACATCCTCCCTTTCTCTGCTATCTCCGCGTTGGCGTTATTCCTCTTCCTCTTCCTCTTCAGCGATACTCACACCGGCCACTGATTAAGCGCATGATGGCTACCGTGCCTACCACCAATGCCACCACTTATGAGAAAGGCGATGCTATCGAGAATGGAAAATCTGTATCTTCGCAGAGTCCAGCTCCCGGAACACGCACCGGTTCTAAAGTCGAGCCGCCAAAGCTCAATTTCGGCCAGAAATGCGTGAGAGAGCTCAAGACTCCTGGGTCTGCCGTTCAGATCATTCTGGCCGCAATCCTTGGTATTGCGATCGGAATCGCTGTCAGTGCAACCACGACTGATATCCCTGAAGCGGCCCCTACGATCTTGGAGATTCCTGGAATGCTTTGGCTGCGAGCCCTGAGGGCGACGGGTACGTTATCATTGATCTGACGACCAGCCTTTCTTTCTGCGCTAACCACTCTCTAGTTCTCCCCCTCATCGTCACTGCTATCATCTTGGCCGTGCAAAACCTGAAGGATATGTCCGAAGGCGGCTCCAAACTCGTCAAGTGGACTATCGGGTACTACGTCCTTACCACGATTTTCGCCGTGGTGCATAGCATGATCCTCATGGACTTGGTCTGGTCAAACTTGATGGTAGTCGCCGACGCCGAGAGTCTACAAGTCGACTCGGATCAACAGGAGACGATCGACGAAAACTCTGGCAATGCTCCACACGATATTGTGGTCTCGGTCTTCACATCGTTCATTCCCCAGAACATCTTCCAGGCTTTGGCCGAGGATCAGCTCTTGGGCGTGCTCGTCACCGCCGTGGTGGTTGGGTGCTTGCTCAAGAGAGACTCTGCACTTCTTAGAGCCGTTAAGGAAATCGACAAGATGGTCTTCATCGTCATCAGCTTTCTGATCAAGCTCGCTCCGATTGGTGTCTTCTTCCTCATCCTTGCCAATTTGCTGACGCTGCCGATCTCTGATATCGGCATCAATTTGGGCGTCCTCCTTGGCTCCTCTATCGCAGGTGAGTGGGTCTTGCTAGCCGTAATGATCAATACCACCCAGCTGACTCCCGTTCCAGGCTTGTTCATCCACTTGTTCATCTTCCTGCCAATCATCTTCTTCTGCTTCACCCGCGCGAACCCGTTCGCCATCTGGATAAAGTGCTCTCCTGCTTGGATTACTGCTTGGGGCTCCGCTTCGTCGGCTGCCACTCTCCCGGTGACCATGCGCTGCCTGCGGAAGCAGAAGATCGCCGAGCCGATTGTGCAGTTTACGGCTCCATTGGGTGCTTTGATTAACATGGACGGGACAGCCATTTACGTATGTAGGATCTCTTCCTCCTATCCGGCTCCTACTGATCAACGCTTCCAGTTCCCCTGCGTCGTAGTCTTCCTCGCAATTACCCAAGGGATGACGTTGAACGCAGGCGACTACACGCTCATCGTTCTCCTCGCCGTTTTGTCATCCATCGCCACGACACCCATTCCATCATCCTCGCTAGTCCTCACGATCATGATTGCAAACTCAGTGGGCATCCCGATCACAGGAATGTACGCCGTCGTTGTCGCCATAGACTGGTTTATCGATCGGTTCAGAACGGCGATTAATGTCAGTGGAGATGTGTTTGCAGCTCGGATCTTGGAGAAGATGTCAGGAATCACGGACGACTCTGTCAATCCGAGTGGACGGGAGCAGCGGGTGTTGGATCGTATGGTGATGAGCGATAATCAGGCGACTCCGGAGAATGCGGATATTATTACGCCGGTGAAGGAGAGGACGTGAGCATGAGGGGACACGTAGCGATAGAGCACAATATTTACCAGTCTTACTTCCTGAAAGAACACGAGAGCTTCGTCGTAACAGTTTCGCAAATGTAGAGTATGTCAATAAAGGCCTGAGGCACCAATATTCTAGTAAAGTAGTTCTATCGAGCGTCACTCCAAATCGCCTTCACGCAGTCCTTCCTTCCATCATCTCCTACCGTTGCATTCCCCCGTCGATCTCGCGCATACATCATTCGACGAACGCATCAACCCTCACTTTCGGTCTCGGAGTCGCCCACCATGGCGGAGATTCCGATCAAAGTCAAGCATCAAGGCAAGGTCCATGACCTTACTGTCGATCCCGCCTCAAATGGAGAAGAGCTGAAGATGCAGCTATATTCTCTGACGAACGTCGAGCCAGAGAACCAAAAGATCATCGCAAAGAAGCTGGTCAAAGATTACACGCCGTTGTCTTCTCTCGGCCTCAAGCCCGGCGCCACCATCACACTCGTTGGAAATCCATCCGCAAGCGTGGTATTCGAGGCGCCGAAAGAGAAGATGAAGTTTTCAGAGGATATGACGGAGGCAGAGCTGGCAAGACAGGCTGGTGCGATACCCGCGGGATTACAGAACATGGGAAACACCTGCTATGCAAACGCTACGCTACAAACATTGCGTGCTGTTCCTGAGCTGCTCGATGAGTTGAAGACATATAAGCCTAGTGCACCAGCTCCAGGCCCGTCTTCCTCCCTCTTCTCGGCGGATCAGCTCGCGCAGCACGGTATTGGAGGTTTGGGCGGAGGCAACGACTTGACATCTTCCCTGGGAGAGCTGTATCGGCAGATGAGCGAGACTCAGCAGGGCTTCCCGCCGCTCATGTTCCTCACAACATTACGACAGAAGTTTCCACAGTTCGCTGAGCGCGCAAAGAGTGGACACGGCTACGCTCAGCAGGACGCTGAAGAGGTCTGGTCTCAGGTCATTTCTACACTCAATCAGACCCTCAAGTTGAAGGAGTCGGACGCGACTGAGCTGGGCTTCAAGACTTGGGTGGAGAAGTACATGGGAGGCAAGTTTGAGGTGAAGATGACCTGCGATGAGGCACCCGAGGAGGAAGCCACCGTTACTAGTGAGGACTTCAACGACTTGAAGTGCAACATCCAGGCCGAGACAAATCACATGAGAGAGGGCATCAGTATCGCCCTCAACGAGAAGATCGAGAAGAACTCACCCAGCCTGGGGCGAAGTGCCATCTACTCGCGCCAGTCCCGCATATCCCGATTGCCCAAGTACCTTCCCATCCACTTCATCCGCTTCTTCTGGCGTAAGGACACCGGGAAGAAGGCAAAGATTCTCCGCAAGGTCACTTTCCAGCACGAGATTGACGTCACCGAGTTCTGCACCGATGAGCTACGCAAGAAGCTCATCCCTGTACGCGACAAGATACGCGAGGTGAGAAAGGATGCGGAGGACGTTGAGCGTGCGAAGAAGCGTCAGAAGAGGATGCAAAAGGAGCAGGAGCAGAATGGAGACAGCAATGTGCGGTCTGACGAGCCACTGCAAAAGAAGAAGGACAAGGAGCGGGAACGAGAGCTGAAGGCAAAGGGTCCGGATGGCGAAGCGGAGCTGGCTGCCGAGAAGAAGGCTGCAGGTGAAGACACTGCCATGGGCGGCACGGAGGAGAAGTTCAAGACCGATGAGGAGATCGAGGCTGAGCGTGCCGCTTCCATCCTCGCCGCGAAGAAGGAGCTCCTCTCGCTTGTGCATCCTGACATGGCCAAGGATTCCACCGCCAACCAGACAGGTCTATACGAACTCCGAGCTCTTGTCACGCATCAGGGTTCTTCGGCCGACTCCGGTCACTACACTGCCTATGTGAAGAAGGCTGCCCCGGCGCCTGGCAAGGAGGAAGACGGCAAGTGGTGGTGGTTCAACGACGACAAGGTGCAGGAAGTGGAGAGCGAGAAGATTGAGACTTTGTCTGGTGGTGGAGAGACTCACAGTGCGCTGATCTTGCTCTACCGGGCTGTTCCCTTGCCGACCATCACAGAGGCCGAGCAGAAGGCGGCATAGAGGGATGGCGGATGACCACGAACGATACGACGGGTGTGTGCGAGCATTATGCATAGCAATGAGCGTGCATTTTCGCATCGACGTGTAAGCTATCTGACAATTCCGCTCTTGCCTCTTTCCAACCCCTGAAACGTGAGTGGGTCCGTTTTCGTCCTCCGTACAACAACAGCGACATCGCCGAGTCGGCGACCGTCAAACAACAAGTCGCGACTTTTCTAAACCGCGCCATTCCCTTCATCTTCACCGTTCAGTACTCCTTTCCAACATCGCCAGCCCTTTCATCTTCTATCACGCGCCACACCGCCCTGCTATGAACATCGCTTAGGCTCTCATATTCTCACCTTCACTATGTTCTACTCCCACGAAGGTAAGCGAAGACGGCGGACGCGTGCAACGCAAGAACCAGCAACAACTGACCTCCATCACAGTTCTTACCTCGCGCAAATATGGCGTGGCCACCGTCTGGTAAGCTCCGACTTCAACTCACCTCCACACGCACCGCGATCTGACCCCCACCCAGGCTGGTCGCCACTCTAGGCGCGAAATCCGGCCTGAAGAAGGTCTCACGAAAAGCCATCCTCGACGTGGATGTGGCAAAAGCATGCGATACCATTGTCACACCGGAAGCTCCTATGGCTTTGAGACTGCAGAGCAATTTGCTGTAAGCTTCGTCGACACTCACCCGTCACTTAATGGGCTGACATGCCACCACAACAGCATCGGTGTCACACGCGTATACTCTCAGCAGTGCGGATACATCTTGCATGACGCGGAGAATGCCAAAAACAACATGCGTGCGGTGTTCAAGCTTCTCGAGCAGTCAAACCTGGAGCCTGAAGGTGTCAACAAGGGCAAGTGAGTATTTTCGCTCTCTGTCGCAACGTTGTGGCAGCTTGCTGACCCACCTTCATCAGGGCCAAGAACCTCGTGCAGGAGGATGATCCCAACTTCATCCCTGGCATGGATCTTCTGGACCTGGACCAAGTGAACTTCGATCGGATAGACGTGGAAGATGGCGCTCAATCGCTGTTGTCCCCACACAGCTCCCAGACGACCGTCCGCTCCCAGCAATCCATCGGTGGACTCATGCTCCCACCTTCTCAAAGCTCTTTCGCCGGTGGACCTGTCGGTGGCGGCTTCGGCTCCTTCGGTATCACGGGCGACTCAGGACGTGGATCGAAGATTCGATCTACCCAGCCGGCACAACTGTTGGATGATGAGCCCATGTGGACAGTGAACAACGACGGCACGATGAGCTTCGATGATGATCTCGTAGGTATGCAACAACCACAGAGTCCTACGAGACAGGATGACCGTGGTCAGCCGTCTATACATGGCAGCCAGCAGCACAGCGATCGACCTGGGAATGATCTGGTAAGTCCAGCATTATATACCTTGACTCAATTGTGTGCTAATCGTCTACAGCCAAATCTGCCCGACGACGATGGCTTCATGCCAATTCAGGACGACTCCGACCCAATCGTTGGTGCACAGCCTGATGACGCTCAGGTCGATGTCCAGCGTACGACAAGCTCAGAGACTGCGACTGCACCACTACGCCGTAAACACAAGGCACCACCCCGAGTGATCGCCATCGACAACCAAACTGTGCTCGGTAACAGAGTGCTTGCCCACTGGAGCGAGACATATCTAGAGAGCATGCGTGAAGCAGCCGTTCGCAAGCAGGGCCCAAAGCTGGCTGCTATTGCAAAGAAGAACGCCGAACACTGGATTCTCGGTGCCGGCAACTTTCTTGGCCAAGGAATGCGCGGACCACTGGATCTGTTCTCAGGCGCTCGCCTCCTACAAGCCTTCACCGGCGTCGATCTACTTTCAAGCGGTCAGAAGCGTGCAAGAGATGATGAGGACTCACATTCCGAAGCTGGGCGCCGAGTTCGATCTCGTACAGGGCCGTCATCGGACGAGCTTGGTCGTGGTATGGAAGACGACATGATGATCATGGACTACGGAGATGACACAATCGAGCAAGGGCGTGAAGCTCCAACGCCCTTGGATGAACGTCAGCTTTCGAGTCTCCTGCCCTGGAATCAGAGTGCTGGATCCCGGCGGCCATCCAACATTCAACAACCAACCTCCACTTCGGTGGCCGGTGGCTTCGGCATGCAATTGAACAGCATGGGACGTCGCGGTAGTCGTCTCACTTCTGCATCGCCACTCATAGGTCGCGGGACAGTCGGCGCCGAAGGCGACGACTTCCGATTGCTCGGAGCTGATGATGGAAACGACATCACCGGCATGACGGGCGAAGAGGAATTTGAACTCTTCGGCCCGGCAGCGCAAGTCGACACCCAAACCGCAGCACAATCTCAGTGGCAGCGTGCAACACTGGTGGGCGAAAGCGCCAACTTCCTCGACTTTGTGCGAAGTGCTATCGAAGATCTCGACGACAGTCGCCGCAGAGTGGCTGAAGAGTTCGGCGAGGAAGACGCATCGTTCGGTACCATCGAATTCGAAGAGCTGCTGCCGAAGAACAGCAACAGCAACGTAGTCGCTGCGCAGGGATTCCTGCATGCGCTCACGCTCGGGACGAGGAATATGCTGAAGCTCGGGCAAGAGGAACCGTTCGGAGCTATCACGATGGAGGTGATTTTTGTTTGAAGGTGAGAGAATAGGGACATGTTCAATCCGACGGCGTTCGGGAGTTATGAGTGATGGGAACTGTTCAATGGCGGATCGGAATGTGCATGGTTTATCACCTGATGGGAGGTTTGTTTCTGTTTTGATGAAAGATACCCCGGTGAAAGGCGAGGGAAGGGAAGCATACATGTTCGACTGCATGATTAGCAAGTATCTCTACTTATGAACCAAAAGTTTGCCTCCTCGATACTACCATCCTCCAGAAACCTGATCCTTGTTCATCTCAAGAGCAAAAAGACACCATACTCCAAATGCAACCTGGAACCATGCGACCAGTAATGCCGAAGTATCGACGAGCTAGCTCACGATCCCGACTCTGCCTCTTTACAACAACAACAAGCACACCTTCGAAGCCGCGAAAATGCCAATCATAACCGACTTCACCCTCCCCACCTCTCCGGCGTCGCTGGAAACTCCAAAGGACACCCTCTTCCTGGCATTCATCGCCTCCAACGACCCATCAACAGGACAATCCTGGTGTCCAGACGTGCGAGCTGCACTGCCCGTTCTACAGAAGGAGTTCTCCTCGGCGGATAGTCAGGATCTGGCGTTTGTTGAAGTGGGACAGCGGCCTGAGTAGGATGCCCTCATATGAAAGTGAAGCTGATTTGTGTGCTGATTCTCGACTGCTAGGTGGAGAGATCCGATGAATGTCTTCAGGCAGAAATGGGCGGTGAATAGTGTGCCGACCTTGGTCAAGTTTGAGAAAAAGGATGGAGGGTTGCGTGAAGTGGGGAGGCTAGTGGAAGGAGAGATACTGGACCAGCAGAAGCTGAAGGCGCTGATAGCTGGCGATTCTGCGTGATTTCGACGGGTTGGGCTGAAGGCGAAGCTGAAGCTGCACAGCTGCATCACCTACAATTGGTTCAACAAGGCAGCAGAATGGCGCGTAGCATAACGTTATTCATTGATCTATCATGTCTCCATGGCCAGTTCTAAAACCCAAGGCTCCAAGATTGTTCAATCCAAGGCTCTCAAGAAACCGTCAACGCCGACATAGCGCCGTTACTAGACACCTCGAACGTCAAACCAGGAAACGAATACAGCTTCGTATTACCAAGCCACGACTCGCTGCCACCTCCAGACTCCACGAGATCTTCGTCTGCATCCGGCAGGAAGAAGCTGCTGTCCGTCGGACTCCCTCCCCACGTGCGATTCACGACTCGACCTCGCGACATCTCATTGTCTGGCCAAATGCCGTGGAACGCCTGGAGAAGATCCGGCTTGATGTCTTCGAATACGTGCTCGGAATTCAGGGTTGTGCTAGCGCCGCGAAGTTCGAGAGCCCATCGTAGACGACGATGGCGGTTGAAGGAATAGCTTCCGGGGATGTTGCCGTGGAGGGTCACTTTCAATACCACGAGATGCGCACTCGCAGAGACGGGAGTGGGAGGAAATTCGGGGTCTTCCGAGTGAATCGTGTCGGTCGGAGAGCCCACGAGGATATCCAAACCATGGCTGAAATAGCACCAGAACACTTCTCGTCCTACCCGCTCAGCGGAGTCATCCTCTGCATCGCCTGAATCGAAGTCGGTATCGAAGGTATCCGTTCCAGTAGATGATAGACTGGACGGAGGTGTCGTATGGTAGCCATTGCCAAGAGATCGAGCATTACTGCTTCGTCTCCGATCGTGGATAGGCGGCTCGGCTGCAACAGCAGTGTCGCGCTTGTGCGTGGCGTCTGGCGGGCCGAGCTCGGTCAAAAGATCTTGCGGAGTTGTCTGGCCTATGACAAGCTCAAATGGCAGTGCTGGCGGACGTCGGACGAAGACTATCCTACCAGAACCCGGGACAGAAGCAAGATCAAGCTCTGCAGGAAGAGCATCACGAGGCTGGCTCATGATCGCAGCAGTCCGCGGACCAGATGGCTCCTTGACAAACAATTCTCCGCGTGCTTCAGTCCAGCTATTGCCTTCAAACAGTGCCATGTGCGTAGCCGGCTGTGCAGCCTGCGACCCTAGCATGGATACATGGTCCTTTTCGGGTGCCCATGCGGAATGTTGCAAAGGAAAGTTGAAGGCAACACCAGGCCAGGATAGGACATACGTCCCGTATCGACTCGATGTGGGAGGTGGTATGTATTCGCCCGGATATGAGGCGCCAAATAGCTGGTATATTCTCTTGAAAGATGCCCTCCCTTCATCCTGCTTTTTCGCGATCTCGCTTGCCTTGTATCCGAGCGGGGCTCTTGTGAAATCCACGACTTCGATCAACCTGAGGCGTTGATCGCTGCCGTCGAATCGTAACCGGATGCCATTCTCTGGCAGACTGACTATGACCGGAGCGGCGAGCGGCTTGGATTGCGAGAAGCTGATGTCGATGGACGGATACGTCACCTTGTCCTCTTTGATTGTAGAGAGGACCTCCTGGAGCGACGAACCCAAGGCTGAACTGTTGTTAACGTGTGGTTCTACACACGACTCGATCATCGAATCGACTTACTGATGAAGCCCAGGGCTTGACCGGGCACCACTGGTATGAGGTCTGACGCCATAGGGAAAGGCGGGCGATAGCAGGCCGATGTGAAGGCGATAAAAGTAGAAGGTCCAAGACTGACGACTCAATAAGGCGAATGTGTGATCAAGGAGCGGGTTGCTTCATCGTTGCCCGCATGCTTCCTCGTCCACAGGTCATGTGGACTCCATCACGCACAAGATCGCTGACGATGCAGGTTTGTTGGTCGTGGTCGGTGTCTCGTCAGACTTTTTGTGATTATCCAACAAGCTCTCCAGAGGGCTTTCAGGTGAATGTTCAAGTCCGTGTGATCAGGCTCACCTCAGGTTCAAAAGGACGTACTATGAACAAGAAGAGAGTGAGATGGCTGAGCTGAGGAACAGCTGTGAGCTGTGACGCAGAGGTCAACCAACCGATAAGCTCGAGGCGGAGCAAGATCAAAGCGCCTATCCGGAGACAGCTCCGTTGGCGTCAGGTATTGTTTATTTACCTTACTCGCATTTGCATTGCGACAACGCCTCTTCTGAATCTTCTCTATACAATACCTTCATCACCTCCCAAATGGCAGCACGTCCTCTTCAGCGGACGCCCAGCTCCAGCGGCAACGCACCGCGACGAGTACCGACCATGCGACCACCTGCTGCCCGTCCGGGCCCCAATCGAGCGCAGACTGCCACGCCTACATTGACTGGACGAGCATCACCGGCAGAAAGTATCGCATCCTCCAAGGCGCGTACTCCCAAGCGTAAGGCGCCTGCAGAGATCGTGCCCGAAGCCTTGGAGGAGACGAATATCAACGTTGTTGTGCGATGCCGTGGCCGGAGCGACCGAGAAGTGAAGGAAAACAGTGGAGTTGTCGTATCTACCGATGGGATCAAGGGAAAGAAGGTGGACCTGTCCATGGGACCAAGTGCGCTCAGCAACAAATGCTACCAATTCGACAAAGTCTTTTCGCCGGCTGCCGACCAGGGAATGCTGTTCGATGAGGTCGTGTCTCCAATTCTCGACGAGGTCATCAATGGCTTCAATTGCACAATTTTCGCGTATGGACAGACTGGAACGGGAAAGACACATACCATGTCCGGTGACATTACCGACACTTTGCCCATACCCGAGGCTGCTGGAATCATACCTCGCGTTTTGCACACGCTTTTTGACCGCCTTGGAGAGGACGGCGCAGAGAAATGCGAGCACAGCGTCAAGTGCTCGTTTATTGAGTTGTACAACGAAGAGCTACGCGATCTCTTGTCGGTGGACGACCATACCAAGCTCAAGATCTTCGACGAAGCGAACAAAGGCGGACGAACGACTACACTTGTTCAAGGCATGGAGGAAAGCCACATCAAAAGCGCGGCCAAGGGTCTCAAGCTGCTAAGAGATGGCAGCCACAAGCGACAAGTTGCAGCGACCAAGTGCAACGATCTGTCTTCTCGATCGCATACGGTGTTCACAATCACAGTCTACATCAAGAAGACCTCGGAGGGCGGAGAAGATTTTGTGTGTGCTGGAAAGCTCAACCTGGTTGATCTGGCTGGATCGGAGAACATCCAACGATCGGGAGCGGAGAATAAGCGAGCGACGGAGGCTGGCTTGATCAACAAATCTCTGCTGACTCTCGGACGCGTGATCAACGCACTTGTTGAGAAGAGTAGCCACATCCCATACCGGGAGTCGAAACTCACTCGTCTATTGCAGGATTCCCTCGGAGGCCGGACGAAAACATGCATCATCGCAACAGTGTCTCCCGCGAAGAGCAATCTGGAAGAGACTATCAGTACCCTGGACTATGCTTTCAGAGCGAAGAACATCCGAAACAAACCACAAGTCAACCAAATGGTCTCCAAGAACACACTGCTTCGGGAGTTTACGGCCGAAATCGAGAAGCTGAAGTCGGAGCTGATTGCCACTCGACAACGAAATGGTGTATATCTCTCAGCCGAAGCCTACGAAGACCTTACCACTGAGTCCGAGTCGCGCAGGATATTGAGCGAGGAGCAGAGAGACAAAATCGAGACCATGGAATCGAATTTACGCAATAAAGTACAGGAGCTCTTTGTTGTCACGAGCAACTTCCAGACCATGAAGAAGGACAACGAACAAACGAGGTTGACGCTCGAGGGTACCAAGGATGTATTGGCAAGAACAGAGATTGTCTTGGAGCACGCAAAACAAAGTCTGGCCGAGGAGACACAACTACGCAAAGCACACGCCGAAACCGAGGAGAAGCTTGCAGGGCTGGGAGGAGATCTACTGAGCACCCTGGAGACGACCACAAACCACGTGGACAAGTTGCACTCCAAATTGAAGAGGCGTTCGGACCTGCAGAGCATCAACAGAACGCGATGGGCTGATTCCCAGGAGCGGGTCGCTACCGCAACACTGAGCGTGGAAGAACGGATCGATCTCCTGCGAAGTCAACAAGAAGGCTTGATTGCTGCGCTTTCAGGTCGCATGCAGTCATTTGTTGCGGATGAGCTGGATGAGTTGAAGTCTTCTCAAGACTTTTTGAGAGACAAAGCGACTGCTTTTGAGTTATCCAAGTCAGAGGTGAACGCTCAGACGAGCAAAGCCAAGGACGACTTGAATGGAGTGTTGGAAGAAATAGGAACACTGCGTGAGGATGTCAAGCAGAAAGTGGGAGTAGGTCTGAATGACCTCTCTGCTGCGGCGCAGCGAATCAGCGCTGGGATCGCTTCCGAGCTGGATGCCTTTCACAGCCAGCTGGAGGATTCCTACGTGTCACTGGGACGCGAGTTCAAGACTTTGTTTGAAGACCTCATTCGACGCATGAACGAACAGCAATCGGAAGCTCAGCGACTACGACAGCAGATTGTCGAAGCTAGCGACACTTTCGTGGAAGCCGGTCAATCATCGCACACTCAACTGTCTGAAGCCGTTCAGAATGAAAAGGAAACAGCGGCCAAAGAAAGAGAAGCTCTCCTCTCCCAGATCGCATCACTAGTCAATAATTCTGCTGCTGCACAGGAAGCTCGTATGGCTGCACATCTGGAATGCGCGAACAAGCGAATAAAGACATCACAGGACGACTACCGCGTTGCGCAACAAACATATGGCAACGGCATGGACGACTGGTCTGTTAGTGGACAGAGCATGATCGCTGCATCGGTGAAAGCTCGCGAAGCCATTAAGAACAAGCTCAAAGCAGACTGGATTAGTGCAAACCACTACACCAACAAGATCGCGGAGACGACAACGGCAGTGCATGGCGAGACCGTCCGCATTGTCGACGATCAGATGGCGCAAATGGACAGCCAGCTCGTTGCACTGGACGAGATTGTTTCTCGAGTGCAGTCGCAGAACGAAGAGCATCACGACGCCCACTCGGCCAGCCTTGGACAGCTCGCCAGCAACGTCCAAGCAAGCTACCGCAACATCGGCGAGCACTTTGACACATCGTACAGCAGAACTCAGAGTCTGAGCACTGATATGCAAGAACGCGCGGATGCTTTGACCCGGACGCTGCCGGCACTCAGCGCCAATGGCGATGTCCGACAGCCACTCCACAACCTGCGCAGTGCTATGAGCGCGGCAGAGATCGCAGAGTACTCGGCCACGGGTGAAACGCCAGCCAGAATGCAATACACGTATCCGACAGTGCTTCCACGAACAGAAAGTCACGAGACTCTCCTCGACAGAATGCGAGGCGTTCCGAACGCGGAATCAATCCAAAGATCGCCGCAACGGCGCTCTCCCTCGAAGTCCAAGAGTAGCCCAACGAAGCTGCTCTTGAGCCCTACCAAGCCGAATGTCTTCGCCGACAGTCCGCCATCGCTAGCCTTCCCCGCACCCATCCCACGTCCTGCAATCGCAAGTAGCAATACCAGCAGTCTGCGCGAACTAGACATTAACGTGGCTGCTACAGGACTCGCAACTGTCGCCGCTGGCCATCCGGGTGTTGAAACGGGAGATGAGAGTCGCAAGCTATCTGCCCCTCCCTTGTTCAAAAGTCACAGTGCTAACGGTGCTGCGATGAGTCAGTCAGATGGTGCAAGCAGGCTGCCTATGAAGCAGAGGACTTCGAGGAGGACGGTCGCGGGAGGTTTGACGGCCGAGATGGAGAAGGAGAATATTAATTTGAGTGCGAGTGTTGGGCCTGGAACTGGAAGAAGGATGTTGAGGAGTCGAGGGAGCGATTAGAATGAGTCGGGAAAGGAGTTGGCCAGGCAGCGCAAGTTGGATGGCTTGATGAAAGCAGTCCTCTGAAGTAGTATGGGCACATAGACCTTGAGTGTAATGGCCACAGAGATATTGACGAGAAAATGCATCATCGTGCCAGTCTCGAATCTTTCATCTCCAAAAGGAGGTCGGGGATTGATGTTAAAGCCGCTTGACCTTCGGCAGTCGAACACGTCCCCTGAAATCGTACCACAACCTAATTCTGCGGGTGCATTGGTAGGTACATTTTGTCTTCTCGAGTTCTCGACCACTCCACTCACAATCGCTTGCTGCTCACATTCGACCGCCCGATCAAGCCCACTCCACACTCAAGCATCTGTCAAACACCCACTCGCCTACACATTTGGTGAGAAGTCCATCTCAGAACAATCCTGCTGTGTCGTCGGCACTCTCGAGCAGCAGTCCCTGACTTCCCCACTTGGATTCCCTCGTCGACAAAACAACCACCCGGAAAAATGCCTTCGGCCTCAAGCATCGCCTACTACCTCATCCACGTCTCAGAACTCCGCGCCATCATCCAATGGAAAGTGTGGCACAACCCCGTACACGAGCGTGATGAGAGCAACGAGTCGCACGACCTCAAAGAATGCTTCCGATTCCTGCAACTCACAAGCCGATCCTTTGCCGCCGTCATCCAAGAGCTACATCCCGAGCTCCTCGTACCCGTATGCCTCTTCTATCTCATCCTTCGCGGACTGGACACGGTCGAGGATGACATGACCATCAGCATCGCGGCGAAAGAGCCATTGCTACGCGACTTTCACAACCACATTGAAGATGAGACATGGAATTTCGACGGCAACGGCCCGAACGAAAAGGATCGCGAGTTGCTGGTCAAGTTCGACTGTGTGACGAGGGAGTTCAATAAGTGCAAAGATGCGTACCGGGCCATCATCAAGGATATCACAAAGCGCATGGGCAATGGCATGGCTGATTACGCCAAAAACGCGGATCACCTGGCCAACGGTGTGCAGACGATCAAGGACTACGAGCTGTACTGCCACTACGTGGCTGGCCTTGTCGGAGAAGGGCTTACGCGGTTGTTCGTCGAGGCGAAGCTTGCTAATCCTGCGCTTCTGCCAAGGCCAGAGTTGATGGAGTCCATGGGTCAATTACTGCAACAGACCAACATCATTCGCGACATCAGGGAAGACCACGACGACAAACGGTATTTCTGGCCCAAGGAGATCTGGTCAAAGCACGTCGAGAAGTTCAACGATCTCTTCGAGCCTCAGCACCGAGAAAAGGCATTGCAATGCAGTAGTGAAATGGTGCTCAATGCATTGAAGAAGGCGGACGAGTGCCTCTTCTACATGGCAGGAATCAAGGAGCAGTCCGTCTTCAACTTCGTCGCCATCCCACAATCCATGGCCATGGCCACACTTGAACTCTGCTTTCAGAATCCCACCATCTTCGACCGCAACGTCAAGATCACAAAGGGCTCAGCTTGCGAGCTCATGACCCAGTCAACGCAAAACCTACAACTGGTCTGTGAGATCTTTCGGAAATACGCACGAAAGATTCACAAGAAGAACAAGCCTAGTGACCCGAACTTCCTCGAAATCAGTGTTGCATGCGCGAAGATTGAGAAATTCATTGAGGGCATCTTCCCTAGCCAGACTCCCCCTGCGGGCAACAGCCAAGCACATCTCGAGGCAGAGGCGGCGACAAAGGCAGAGGAGGCGGAGGCCAAAAAGGACATGATGTACCTTATGCTTGCCGTGGGTGCGACATTGGCCATCATCGCTGTTTCTATGGTCAGTTTGATTTCTGGACTCGGGCTCATGATTCCGCTGACACTTTACAGATCGGAATTGCATGGCTATTCGGCGCCCGATTTGACCTCGCATTACAGTCTCTGAAGTACAGCGTGATGAGCAAACCTTCAGAGGTGTCGAGCGCCGCATCGCAAGCAATCGAATCAGGCAAGAGTGCCGCTGCGAGCGCGAGCGTGCATGCGAGTCGCGGCGAATTGTAGGAGCTGCCGAGCGAATTGTATGGTACTTCGTCAACTAAGCTGCGCTACTAATTTGGCTGCATGTCGTCGGCTTGACAGCACGAGGTTCACGGCGTTGGGCTTGCTTTCAGCCTTGCGCATCTGAAGGCAACCTAAGCTTCTGAGACGGCGAGGCTCACTAATCATGTAGCTTCACACTACCTCTTCGATTCTCCCGTTCCCTTTCCATTTCCCCATTCCAGAATCGATCGTCAGTGATCATCACGCACGGATTGTCAAATTGCAATGCTACCTTTCTCATGGTTGACGTTGTGCCGCTTTTAGAAGTGCTAGAAAATTCCCCAAAAGACTGCCTCACTCCCTTTTCTGGTTGAGGCCACTCAAGCAGTGCGAGCTTCGAACTTCGAAGGCAATGCTTCGGGTGGACGTGCAGACAAAATCGACCAGTACCATTTCGTACATTGGTCGAAGAAAGCATGTGAACCGGCGGATTCAATTCCTATTGACTAGGTGTTAGCGAGCGGGCGCTTAAGAGCTGGTGCGAACCGGATTGCCTCCACGAGAATCCTTCGCCTCATTCGAGAGGACGCAGGTCGAAGCTCGGAACACGGCTTGGCAACGTGATGGCCATGCTATTGCTCGCCCTGCTTGTATCACATTACACTGATTAGCGGATAGCGCGCTACACATGTGCTCGCTGGCAGGTTGCCTTCTTGACACGAATCGAAATGCAGCTGCAGATACAGCAAGTCTGCCTTGGAGCGCTCTAGAGCTCTGTTGATATATCGGGAGGTAAGTAGGTAGTCTCTCCGCAGCTGATCAAGATCTCAAGATCTCAATACCTTTTCACCAAACGTCCGCAAGTCTCGGAAGTCCTGGCTCCAAAAGCACAGCCCCAGCAACTCTCAGCACTCTGCTCAATGTATTCATCCCTCTCATACTCCCTCAGCGGCGAAAGACCATCCGATCGCTCTCGCTTCTGCATCAGCTATTCCGAGGCGAATTTTCGACCCGCGCCATCAGATCTAGCAATCGACCAAGCGCTGGAAGACTTCGCCGCGCTAAGTTTCCACAACACAACGAAACCTTCACGACAGAGCATTGTTGGAGGAAGCCAGTACACGTCCTACCGTGATTCGAATCTCATTCCACAGCTACCGGCGTACGCAGCCTCGTATGCAGGCAGTAACACTTCGGCTTCAACGGTGACATGTCAACAATCATTGAAGATGATCGGCTACCCTGGTCCAGGAAGTACGGTATCCACTCGAGGCCGCAGAACACAGTATCGACATTCGCAGCCCGCCACAGGCTCGCAGTACAATGGCGGATCCAAGGCTTCCACGCAATATTCGCACAAGAGCAAACGTTCGCGAGATCCGCTTGCTGAAGTCATGCCAGAAGACTCCATCTCACAAGTCTCCATGTCTTCGCGGAGGTCAGGTTCGCGGGATATCGACATGCCTGAGCGACGAGGAAGGACGAGGAGAAGGGATGAAGAGCGGTCGAGTGTTGTTGGGAGGTCGGACGGGCGGCGAGAAGGGCAGGATGCTGATGAGGAGTCTGGAGGTCAGGGATATGGAGATGCGCCGGCATATTATGAGACGAGAGAGGTCACGCCTTGGGATTGACGATGGCGATGACCGTCTCAGATCATGCTCGCTCGCCTCGATGTCGAGACTTCCCTCGGTGGCAGAGTGGATGCTTGCGCCTCGTGATTCTGTACCAAAAGCAAGAAGTAATGCCTGTCCCCTGAAGACCCAGCTCCGGATTAACGCAGATTCGAAATCGTCGATGCTTGTCGATTGAGTGGTCGGCGTGAGCACTAGTTCCCGTATTGACAGTCTACAGTCTGTACTCTACATGCAGTCCCCTGCTTTGAGTCGACGACATTTTTTTTTGTCCTAGTATAACATGCTGCACGACCTCTATACTCTTGTAACATCGAAAAACACACCGACACTACCAATTTCCAAACCACGACTATCGACAATGCGTATCTTTCAGCTCTCTACCGTCCTCGCCCTGGCTTCGACCTCCCTGGCGATCGGGATAGAAATCGTCTCGCCGTTCTACGTATGCGCTGCCCTCTTGCACATCCGCAACGCTCTCACCGCTCACTAATGTCGACGTCTAGAAATGCGATACCTATGGGCCTCGCCTCCCCGGTTACTGCAAGACCGACGACCAGTACATTTCATGCAACCGAGACCACGATGTTAATGTAAGTTACACTATCCTGCGTATACTCCGACAGCGTCGCATTTATTGACTATTCTGCAGTCACCGGGAGGTCGTTGCACAATCGATGACAACCTTTGCGGCTTCAATCGGCACGGCAAACTCTCCTGCACTTGAGACGCTGTCGTGGCAGCAGCGGTGGCGATGCGACGGGTTAGGTTGACAGCTAGTCAACGGGACGCATCTTTAGGCGGGCAAGTGTAAAAGTACTGCCAACACCGAGAAAGTACGCTTTGGCCTGTGTCTCCACTCCGTCCGAACTTTCCACTTTTACATGGTGTCGAAACCGCAAGCACAGAATGTCTTGGAACGTGCGAGCTCAAACAGGGATGTCTTCGTATCTCATGCAATCATTCGTCGGCAATGTAACTTTCGCAAGATCAGCAAGCGACTTTGCCAGATCGATGTTTAGCCAACTTACAATTCGTATCCATCCCAACAAAGCATGACACTCGAGTGTGCCGACCATATGTCTGGTCCAGTGGTCGTACACTACAGTCATTTGCACCGTAGAGCTTTGGGTCCTCTCTGCCGAGTCCCTTGCAGTCAAATCGCAGCACTGGTCCTCAAAGCTGAGTCTAGGTCCTCAGGCCCGCCCCAGTAGTCGCCGTCGGAGTCGCGGCAGGCCCTCGTGTTAAAGGTGTCGTGGTTACAGTCGTCGTAGTGGCAGCGGCAGCCGGAGTAGTAGCAGTGCCCCTGCCGTGGTTGGGTGTCGCCACAGCACCGCTGGAAACAGCAGCGACAGCCTGCTGGAAGACTTGACGGCAGAGCGGACAGCGACCCTGCGAAGCCGAAGAGCCCAGCCAGTTATCGATGCAGTGCATGTGAAAGATGTGTGTGCACTGTCCGATGGCTGTAAAGTACGGTCAGCACCCCGACACGTGAGAGACTGGATCGTGGAGATGCAAGATCTTACTGATTGGACAATCGTTGCCGGGAAAGTGACATCCGCAAGTCCCCTCCAGCTCGGTGCTGCAGATGCTGCATTTGTCTTCATCGGACGAGTGATCCCACTTCCACTCGGCCACTGCATGGTAGTGCTTGATGGTCATCTTCATGATTGCTGATTCTCATCGGTATGTTCCTGTGTTGAGCGCAGACGATGAGCGTGCTCAGTCGGAGTACTCCGGAGCTACGCCGAACTGTCCAGAAGGGAAATGTATCACGATGTTTTGGGACATGAAGTCAAAGAAAAGGTTAGTTCTGGTTCGCCATGTGGACGGGAGGATTGGAAGACGCGACTCGTGAAAAAATTGACTTTCGGCAGTTGTGGAGCCGAATCACGTAACACGTCCATCTTCTCACTCTCGACCAACAATGTCCGGGGGGAGCTCGTCTTGCTACTTGAATACCGCCATTTCCCCTCCTCTGACACTGATATAGCTTGCCATCACCGCGATGGAAGCTCGAGAGTAGCATCGACGTGATACCGGCGAATACCATGGCTGCCAGAGTCCTCCATCGCCAACCGTTCCTCGCTCAATCGACTTTCCGAAAGTGTGCCTTCACAACCCGCACGAAGATGGCATACTGCGAGCGTTCGTTCAGCTCGTACTTCGTCACGCCGGCAGAGTTGAGTAAAGCTCTGGAAGCAAATGCACCATCGCGACTCTCCACAGCACCCAGAACAATTCCGGTATGCGGTTCGTGGTTCTTGTGAGTAGCGCATCAAGGCGGAGTTCGCGGCTCGTACTGAACCAGCTCGTTGTCCCAGACCAAACGATCCGGACAAGCGGACTGGCGTTCAGGTATTCAAAGAAGGCCATATCCGCAAAGCGCGATTCTTCGACCTTGACAAAATCGCCGATACATCCAGTCCGTACCCTCACATGCTGCCGAGCCCAGAGATTTTCCAGCATGCCATGGTCAACTTGGGAATCAAGCGAGACGACACTGTCGTAGTGTACGATACGGCTGAGCTGGGAATCTTCTCGGCTCCACGAGTAGCCTGGACGTTCAGAGTGTTCGGCCACGATTCGGTGCACATCCTCAACAATTACAAGGCATGGGTTGAGCAGGGTTATCCAATAGAGCAGGGCGAGCCTCAAGAGTTTGGAAAGACCAATTACCCGACACCAGAGCTGGACAAGAGCAGAGTCATCGCTTTCGAAGAAGTCAAGGAGCTTGCACAGGACCTCAACAAGGAAGGACACGAGGAGGTACAGATCTTGGATGCTCGATCCGAGGGACGATGGCGCGGCAAAGATCCGGAACCACGACCTGGGCTGTCCTCTGGTCGTATCCCAGGAAGCACATCGGTCCCTGTACCTTCGCTGCTGGACCCTAAGACCAAGGCTTTCCTCCCACCGGACGAATTGCGCAAGATCTTCGAGCAGAAAGGTGTCGACCCTTCGAAGCCAATCGTGTCGAGCTGCGGCACGGGAGTCACTGCTACAGTCATCGATGCGGCACTGATCGAGGCTGGCTATGGCGATGGAAGCAGACGAATCTACGATGGCAGCTGGACTGAATGGGCCCAAAGAGTGCAGCCTGGCGAGAACTTGATCGAGAAGGATCCCAAATAGGGCATACGATAAGGTCTCGGTCAGTTGGTGTTGTCTGGGATCGAAAGCGTAGGCGCAATTATCTTTCCATGTACATCAGACCGCTAATATCAGGTGGCCCCCAATGCTCAAAGCCGTACGCCTCGATTCGGCTGATGCTTGCTATTTCGCGCACCTGCGCAGGTACATGTGTCCCTAGTTCTATCACGCGGCTTGGCAGATGTGCGTGCTGACGGCATGAGACACTTGTGTCGCAACGCACGAGATAAAGGTGAGGACCCGATGAGGCCTCTGTGTTCACTTGTCATACATCTCAACCCGCTGTGCCGGCGAAAATCTGTGCTTTTGCCAGCAGGGTGGAACGCTAGGACGTTAGAACTGAGTACAGAGAAGCTTTGCGAGCAAACTTTCCGACCGCAAAGTCAAAGACGGGATTATAAAGATAGGAAATAAGGTGCACATGGATTGATCGACTGATCCCCGTAAGAGAAGGTCTGGATGCAGGTGACTCCTGGAGTGAGGCGGAAATATATCATCAGCGAGGCGCGCAGGTCTGTGTCGCTCTTTCCTTTGTCGCCAGTTCAACGCTCATCACTCGTTCCATCATATCACTCGTTACAAATCGGCGGCCCAGGCATATCACTCCTCAAGGAGAGAACCTTCATTCGCTCGTTCAACAACACGACTGTTGAGTTGCTCACCACGGCAACTTGAAGTGAGAAGAGTGAAGTGCAGCTCACTGAATTGCAGCTCACCTGAAACTCACTTGTTTGGTTGGCCCAAACTTCGCCAGCTTGCGGACTCGAGAGTCTTCCTTCAACAAAACAACAACAAAAACAAAAACAGCAAGCAACGGCAACACCTTATCTTCAAATCAGAATGCTCGCCCTATTGCTGCTCGCCGTCCTCGGCAGATTCGCAGTGGCTCTCTCAGCTCCAAACCGTTCAGGCTGTCCCATCGAAAACGACGCCTGGATCATCAAGAACCTCGTCGTCTTCGCCGCGGCCGCTTCCAAGCCTGATGCCGCAACGCAACAACACCCCGTCAGCTTCATGGCCTTTGAATTCCATGACAACAACAAGGGTCTCGAGCTGCAGACTTCTTGCTACCGCGAAAGCGACAGCTCCGCCATCGCTGATCCGAGCAAATATTACGTCTGCGAGGATGTGAATGTGCGCTTCAAGTTCGATGGCGTGAGCCTGCAGATCGCGCGAGGTTTTCAGAGCGACTGGTGAGTTGATTCGCTGTGTCACCTCGGCTTGAGAGAATTGGTTGCACGATACTGATCAATGCATTCGTAGTCTGGGCAAGCCCCCTTACGATCACGGCAATGCATTCGGAAAAGCGAACCCAAATTTGGTCGTGACGTCGACATTCTACGGAACGTTGGGCACGCAGGATCAGTTGACAATTTCCATCTCCCGCATGGCCATGCTCAAGACCGAGGAGGAATAGGCGAGAGTGTCAACAAACGGAATATGCCAGGATGCGAGGAAAATTTGTGATGAGAGTTGTTTCCGCGTTGGGATCTTCTTTGGAATGGATGTATTATATGTTGTTTGAGAGGGTCACTCACAGAGCGGCACATCATCAAACTCTTTGCGCATGAACTTTCGCAGCTCCTCCAATGCTGCTTTCAAGATTTCCGTCTTGTTCACGTATCCGAAACGCACATATCCTTTGAAGTCCTCGCCGAAGCAATCACCTGGCAGCACCATGACGCCCGTCTGCTCCATGACCTGATTGCAGAATGCCACAGCATCGATGCGTTTGCCATCGCGCTCAAACTTGATGAATGCTGTTGTTGCAGCGACTGGCTTCGTCCACGAGCAGAACTCATCGTGCTTGATGACCCACCGCTCCAAGAGTTCGAGGTTGGCTTTGGCAAGCTGGATGTTCCTCGCGAGCAACGTATGTATCGTGTCGGGTGACAGAGCAAAGGCAGCGATCTTCTGGTCGATCTTGGACACCGAGATGGTGGTGTAGTCTCGCGTCTGGGCACATTTCTCGATGATATCCGGGTTTCTGCTTGCAATCCATCCCGTTCGAAGGCCAGCGAGTGAGTAGGCTTTTGACAGACTGCCCGTGACGATGGTATTCTTGTAGCCTAACGACATGATCGAAGGAGGGAAGTCATTGGACATGGGTGTGATGCCGTGGAATAGAGGCCGATAGACCTCGTCTGAGAGAATGGTGATGTTCTTGGCCTCGGCGAATTCTATCAGGTCGTGCAATAGCGACTTCTTCAATACCGCTCCTGTTGGATTTTGCGGATTGTTGAGGATGATCAGCTTCGTGTTGTCTGTCACCAGGGCCTTCAGGTCCTCAAGGTCTGGCGCCCAGGCATTGTTCGGGTCGGACTTCCACAAGTCCACTTTGGCTCCTAGAGATTCCGGGACGGAGTAGAGCTGCTGGTATGTAGGATAATGGCATACTACATGATCTCCTGGTCCGAGGAGCGAGTAAAGTACGAGGTGGTTGGCCGCAATCGCTCCTGGTGTGATGAGCACTTGTTCGGCGCCGAGAGGCGTTCCCACTTTCGTCGAGTATAGTCGGCTAAGGTTGTTCCTTAGCTCCGTACTTCCTCTAATCTCTCCATAGTCTTGAGGCGCAGCCAGATCGATGAGATCCGCCGCATGGATATCTTTCCTATCGCTCAACTCGACCAGTTCGTTGACGGATATGGAAGCACAGCACGTCTCGGCAATGTTGAATTTTGCCTTCGTCTCGTTCTCATCCATCCATTGTTCCACGGCAAAAGGAGGGAGAGGCATGCTTGTAAAAGTCTCTAGATAAGTTAATACTGATACCAGAATAGTAATGTAGAGAAGGTGCAAGAGGAGACACGGCTGTTATAGGAACTCCAGTTCCATCGATCAGGAGGTGCAATAATGATGGAGATGTCGTCGAAGTTCTTTGAAATTGAAGCTTCTGGCTCCGCCGTGTCATCTCCACGTGGGACGCGATTCGCGATTCGGGGGCGGCGCCACCTCACCCTGGATCTGCACAAGAAACCCGCTGGATGAACCACCTAATCATCTTCATCCAAGTCCTCTGACGCGACATACTGCACGCGAACTCACCTTCCCTAACTCGATCGGTATCCATCGATGAGGTGAGACCTCTTTCTAGGCGACCGGCCTATCTCCTTCACCATGTGGCGTTCCCTTTGCGCCGCTGCGATAGTGAGCATCTTGTCACTACCATGGACGGTCCACGCCGGACTCCAGACGAATCAGTACTACACCTCCAACGATGACCTATTACAACGATCCAATCCTTTCGCGCTGTTCGGACGACGTCCTGAAGACTGCCCGCCATGCTTCAACTGCAATCTCGACGACTTCGTCTGCCAACAATACGCGAACTGTACGAAGAGCAGTGGAAAGTGTTCATGTCCGCCAGGCTTTGGAGCCGAGGATTGCAGCGTGCCGCTATGTGGCTCGCTTGCGGATGGGAAAGACCGTTTGCCTCGCGAGGGCGATGCGCCGTGCAAGTGTAAAGAGGGCTGGGGTGGTATCAATTGTAATGTATGCGAGGAGGACAGCGCCTGCGATGCTATGATGCCGGGAGACACAAAGGGTGGAGTCTGCTATCGAGAAGGAGCTGTTGTGAAGGAGAACTACCAAATGTGCGACATTACAAATCGCAAGATTCTGGACATGTTGAAAGAGAAGAAACCGCAGGCCACATTCAGCTGTAATGCTGAGCGAGAAGATTGTAACTTTCAGTTCTGGGTGGATCAGAAGGAGAGCTTCTACTGCGCACTGGACACCTGCAGCTGGAGTCTGAAAACCACAGAGGACAGAAACACGACCAAGTATGAATGTGAGAACATTCAGTGTAAATGTGTTCCAGGACGTATGCTTTGTGGTGCCAAGAACAGCATCGACATCAGTGACTTCCTGGACCAGGACATCAAGGGACCTGCTTCGTTCACATCTGTGCGGACATACAGTGGCTCAAAGGAAGACAACAGTATTTTCTCTGAGCCGGCCATGAACGGTCTGATCTCCAGTGTGTTCGGCGATCCAAGCATCATGCTTTCGTGCCACAGTGGCGAGTGTATGTACAAGACGGAGGTTCCGGGATATGAACGGCCAGTGAAGAAGATCAACACGCCACTGATCGCTGGAGTTATCGCTGGATGCGCGCTGTTCGTGGTCGCTGTGGTCCTCCTGGTCTTTTTCCTCAGCCGGCGGAGCGGGCAGAACAGGACTGGTTACATCGCGCTTGGCGATGAGGAGGAGGAAGAGAATGCGAGGCTCCTTGCGGACCACAAGCCTGCTGCTCTTTCGTTTGAGAGCGTGTCGTACAAGCTGAAGGGCAAGCAGATTTTGTCTGACATCACTGGTGCTGTCCACCCTGGCGAGCTCCTGGCCATCATGGGTGCTTCGGGTGCTGGCAAGACTTCCTTCTTGGACATTTTGGCCCGGAAGAACAAGCGCGGCACAGCATCCGGCGACTTCTGGTTGAACGGTGACAAGGTGGATGATGATCAGTTTCGGAACGTGATTGGATTTGTGGATCAAGACGACACCATGCTTCCTACCCTGACTGTGCACGAGACCATTCTGGATTCTGCTTTGCTCCGGCTGCCAAAGCAGATGAGCCGAGCTTCCAAAGAGCAGAAAGTCGAAGATGTTGAGCGCCAGCTGGGTATCTACCATATCAGACACCAAGTCATCGGTTCTGAGGAAGGAAATGGTCGTGGTGTTTCTGGAGGCGAGAAGAGGAGAGTGGGTATTGCCTGTGAATTGGTGACCAGTCCTAGCATCCTTTTCTTGGACGAGCCAACTTCGGGTCTGGACTCCTTCAATGCGTTCAATGTTGTCGAGTGCTTGGTCAACCTGGTCAAGACTTACAACAGGACTGTCGTCTTCACGATCCATCAACCACGTTCCAACATTGTGGCACTTTTCGATCAGCTCATTCTGCTTGCACAAGGTCGTACTGTCTACAGCGGACCTTTCAAGGACTGCCAGGATTACTTTGATGGTATCGGCTACTCTTGCCCTCCTGGGTTCAACATCGCCGACTACTTGATCGACCTCACGATGCATGCAAGCACGCCGAGCGAATCGGATCTGATGGAGCTCAGCTCTGACGGTGGTGATGGCTTCGCAACACGAGCAAGCTCTACCATGGCAGTCAAGAGCATTCCGAGCGTCAGTAATATCAGCGTTGGCGAGTCTGTAACATCCACTGCTGGAGAGAGCTTCCTTCGGCCCAAATCGAATAGGAAGTCCAGCATACGACAACAGCAAGAGAGACAATTGTTCACTCGCAAGAACACCGCAGACAACGCTGCACCGTCCAGCGTACGCAGTTCCGGCGAAAGTGCCTTCTCAAGAGAGCAAGAGGCCAGTCATCAGCAATGGCTCAAGTTGGCCAAGCAGAATGGACAGCCACGCCCGCAGATCCTTGACGACAACCACGGCGGCCTCACTGGCGAAGGTGACACTGGCACAGATCTGGATGCTCTAATCGCCGCATATCAGTCATCGGATGTGGCTGCTACATTGCGGGATGACATCCACGGCACTGTCGCTCATGCAGCGCAAATGAATGGCCATGCACCGGGCTCTCCCACCGGCTCTGCCAGGAGTAAGCTCTACGGCTACCAAAAGCCATGGATCCACACTCAATTTCTCATTCTCTCCCGACGAACATGGCGAAACATCTACCGCAACCCCATGCTCATGCTCACCCACTACGCCATTGCCATCGTTCTCGCGGTCTTCCTCGGCTTCCTCTTCTACGGCCTGACCGACGATCTGGCAGGCTTCCAGAACCGCCTCGGATTCTTCTTCTTCATGCTCGCTCTCTTCGGCTTCAGCACACTGACCTCCCTCACGGTCTTCGCTCCTGAACGTCTTCTCTTCCTCCGCGAGCGTGCCAAGGGCTACTACTCGCCTCTCGCCTACTACCTCTCCAAGGTCGTCTTCGACATCGTTCCGCTTCGCCTCGTTCCACCGATCATCATGGGCTGCATCGTCTATCCGATGACCGGCCTCATCCCAAGTTGGCCCGAGTTCCTCAAATTCATGCTATTCTTGGTCCTTTTCAACCTTGCCTCGGCGATGATCTGTTTGTGCATTGGCATTTGCGTGCGGAATCAGGGCGTGGCGAATCTGTTCGGCATCTTGGTGATGCTGTTCAGTCTGCTATTCTCTGGCTTCTTGCTCAATCACGAGACCATTCCCGGGCCGGTCAGGTGGTTGCAGAGGGTGCGTATACCGTCTATCGTCACATCCTCACCTTGTGCTAACACTCATCCCAGCTCTCCATCTTCCACTTCGGCTTTGAAGGCCTCATCGTCAACGAAGTGCGCTACCTTTCCCTGGTGGACAAGCAATACGGTCTCGACATCGAAGTGCCCGGCTCCGCCATCCTTTCCAGCTTCGGCTTCAAGGTGCTGGCAATGTGGGAGGATGTGATTGGACTGGGCGTCTTCTGCGGAGTGTTTCTCGTGCTGGGCTATGTGGCCATTCATTTCCTGTTGGTGGAGAAGCGATAGAGATATTTTGGCATTCATTTTCCCCTTCTTTACTCGTGTCGATTCAGCGCACGACAGTACAGCCAGAACGCGTATATACAGACATTAGTAGTGTGAAGTACAACCCGAAAGGTTATATCGCAAGTCTATATGCGTATGTTCATAGACTATATATCTACGGATGTACTCACGAATTATTCCGAGTAAAGACTCCTAACCCAAATGCAAAGAAAAGCATCCCAAACCAGCTCTCTGGGTATCACAAAAGCATTCGCAATGTGCAAGAAAAAAGGAAACAATGATCATCCACGAGACTCTTCAGCCACTCCTCAGAACCACACAAGCCAGCGGACCGCGCGCAGACCACCCATCACGACCTTCTTCACCATGTTGAACAGGACCACCAAGAACCACAGCCACCACATGATGCCCAGCACCAACCACTCCAGTAATTTGAATCCGGTGCGACGCAGTAATCTGAACTGCCTCCTACGCTGTCGAAGCATCTCATCGACAGCCTCGTCCACGCGCTTGACTTCCTGAGGTTGCTTGGTCGTAAGCTCGACATTAAAGGCGTCCGCCTCGTCTGAAGTCTCGTGTACTAATTTCGTCAATTGGTCCGACACGCGGTGGGAGAGTTCGTCGAGTTGAGCCGAGAGATCTTTCGCCGTTGTGGACTGGAAGTGCTGGACCGTCTTCTCGAAGTTGCCAAGGGTCGTTGAGATGTCGTCGGACAGGAGCCGGCCGGCGACGAGGCATTCTTCCTTACGAGTTACGTTCGTCATCTTATCTCCGGTGAGCTCGGATACCTTGATTATTAGTCCGGATCGCTTGTCGTTGACATCCTCGGCCTGCTGGTGAATCTCGTGAGCTTTGATACCGGTCGCCAGCAGTAATGCTCGGATGCGGGCAATGTCCCGCGCCGTGACCTTTTCGAGGACTCGAGGCTTCTGTTGGTGGGTCTGGTCTGAGATACTCCAGTGTCTTCGGCCTCCGTGCGCAGTGACAAGCGCACCTCTTCTTTCGCCGGTTCTGATGGCTGGAAGTGCTCCGAACGAGAGATGTTGTTGGGACGCAGACTTGATCGAAGTATTCATCTTCTCAGTGGAATTCTCCATGTTGGACGTAGTGTTGTCGTTTGGCAGATTGATGGTAGGCAGTGTAGGAGAAGCCGAGCGATCTGCATCCTTGCGCGTTCGTTGCCGATTCACAGTACCGCTGTCGTCGGACGCTGTCGATTCCCCAATATTGTGTTCTCTGCCCCTTGCAGATGGAGACTTGAAAGATGGCAATCCGGAGGTATGGTATTTGGGCTTCGGCCGGGAATGATCGAGCGATGCTCGTGGGCTAACTCCGTTGTCATAGATGTTTTGTCGATCCTCCTCTGCATCAGAGTCTGAAAGAGCTTTGGAGGAGTCCGCTGTAACTTCGCCTGACCGATCTCGACCACTGCGCAAGCGATCGCCAATACGGGAGCCTTCGATGCGCACAATCTCACCGATGCGTCCAGCTTTGAAGAAACGGCGTTTACCGTCCTTGGTGGACTTGTCTCCGATTGTACCGCCCGTATCGGAACGGCGCAGGCCACTCCCAAAGCTATCGCTCGTCTTATGTCGAGTGATTCGGGGCGCTTGCGGAATTTCCAAGCTCGCTCTGGCTTTAACGGAAGCCGGTTCGCCACTCACTACAGGATACAGCGGAGTATCTAAGGTTTCAGCGAAGTCATGGCGCTCGACATGATTTTTATCCTTACTGCGCAGCTCCTGATCAGTATTCTCTGTACGTTCGGACGTTGACGGTGCATGCTGCAATGTGGCGGGCTGCGCGGACCCAATCGCTTTGGCCGGCAATGGACCGCCGAAAACTTTGTCTTCCAACTCAGTGCGATGATCAACTGAGCCAGCTCTTCCATCTGCGGATCGAACTCTTCGATAAGCAGTGAAGTCGGTCGACAGGCGACCGCCCATGCTCGACACAGACTCACGCTGTGCTCTGCCAATGCTACCGGATCCGCCAGGAATGTGCTTGTGCTGATGATCCCACTGGTCCGACATATGAGTCTCAGGCGACGACAACTCGCCATTTGCCTCCTTTGCCATCATGTCTCGCATGTGACGCTCTAGTGGCCCAGTATTCTCCCCGCCCGACCTGGCATCACCGTAGCGATGAACTGGCCTTCGTCCTTCGTCGCTTGATCCACTCGTGACGCTTGCGGATCTGCTTGCGTGATTCTTGCGACGGAGCCCCGGGAGTGGGAGCAGGTCCCTGCGGCGTACTTTTGTACGATTTTCGTCTTCAGTCTCATCTTGCAGGCTGTACTTGTCGGAATTAGCGTCATGCTCGGGGTCTGTGTCTTTGCCGTGGTACTCCTTGCTTCGTCGTGGCAGGTCAACGCTTGCTCGCGCGAGATTGGGAAACAATTTATTCCCATGACGGTCTTCGATGCAAGCCTTGTTGCCGCGCTTCTCCAACCAGTACGTATCCGCAAGCAGCTCTGCGGGCTCAATGGTCCATCCGTTCTCGGGTCGCGTAATGACTGACGTGACCGTATCTGTTCGGCGATGCCGTGCTGAAGGGTTTGCTTGAACCTGATCTTGACCTCTCAGCTCCCCAATAAACGATGGCAGCCGCACATGATCGCCGCCTGGACGAAACGCAGGGTCTTTGGAAGCAGTCTCAACATCGTTGATCCATGCTTTGATACGGTCAGTTTGCTGCCAGGTATCTGGTGGCGCAGGCAGGGAACGTCTCTCCCGATTTCGTAGGCGACGATTACGCAGAGACTGCAGAGGATTGTAAGATCGTCCCAGTCCACGTTGAGCATTGATGTGCGATGGAACTCGAGTGAAGTCGTAATGCGCGCTGCCAGGGCTGCTGTTGGCCTGTAGCGTGTAGTTGCCAGGTGCGTGGCGATCGGACTTCAGAGGAGGCAGATGCTCCAGTAATCGGCGATGCTCGCTAGCCAACTCGAAGTATCTGCGAGCCTTGTCTGCACGAGACAACGTAGCAGGCGAAAAGCTGAAAGAGACCAGCTCGGCGCCATCGTCGACTATTTCGCTTCCGTACTGGCCACTCGATCTTGGAGACTCTGGCGATACATGTGCCACTCCATCGCTCAGAAGACTCGAGCGTTTGTTGAACGGACGATCTGATACCACGCGCCGAGTCCCTGCCGGCGATATCGGGACCGGGAGAGTACTGCTCATGTGTCGTTTGCGACTCTCGCTCAAGCTCAAAGCCATCTGCACTAGCTGAGCTGGATCCATACTCGGCGACGGCGAGGCGTAGCTTCGCCTGGAGTAGCCTGTCGAGTCGTCGTTCGAAACCTGGCGGGAAAGCGGCGATCCACGCCGTGAGGAATCTCCTGACACGCGGTCTGCAGCCGTTTTCGCCTTCTCCACCTGAATCTGCGGCACATTCCTCCTCTCGGCGCTGTCGTTGAGCTCCTTCTTGTGAAAGTGCCCGTTGGCGAACGCCGAGTCGAGCAGGAACCCTCCCGACTTCATCAGCCGCTTGTGCGTACTTTTGACGGTGCCATTCCTGCCCCCCGACGCCGGGAGTGGTAGCTCCGACGACCCAGCCCGCTTGCCATTGTTACCGCTTCGACTTCCCACGCTGATATTGTCGCTGTCACTGGGGCTCTTGCTGCTCCTACTGCGTCTCCACCTTGGAATCCGAGACTCTGCGGGCGGTGGATTTCGAGGCGTGAAGCTCACGTCGGCCGCGGCGGTGGACGGCCGGGACCCGGACGGTGAAGCGAGGGAAGACGATGAAGGTCCATTGCTCGACATGACCTGCCTGCGCGGTAACGCTGCACGGGCTATCGAGAGGGGGATGCGGTGCGATCAAGATTGCTGCTGTATTCGCGCATCGTGAGGTACTTCAGCGAATCGTTCGTCGGATATGGTCAATGCGAACAACAAGCGAGCAGGCGTTGATCATCCATCCCGCAGAGGCCGTCGTCGAAGAAGCGGTCTGGCCGGGGTTGAGGATGCGTCTACTCCTGCGGGCGACGTTGACGAGCTGTCACATGTGAGCCAAGAAGCATGGACCAAAATTAAACATTTAGACTTCTACGCCATCGTGCTTGAGGAACGACAAAGCTGCTATCCGATATCTTAAGGTACTGTACCACCGCATCTCGGTACATCTGTCTCGCTCGATAGCACTAAAACATCAAGGGAGTGATGTTCTGAAGTCTGCTCATCCTGCGGGACCCACCAGCTCCAAGATGTAGGCGACGAGACTCCGAATCCTACATTGCTTTTGATCATCGAGAGGAGCGCTAGGTGCCATACTTAAATTGAGGGGCTATTTGACGACCGACATCAAAATTTGATGGCGATGTCTACAATATTTGATCCACTTTGATACATGAGGTGCCCGAGGAGCCCGGAGATCAGGGCAAGGTCAATTCAATTGTCAGTACTGCACTGTACTTCGGAGCTCTCTCACATACATCTGAGCAACACCTCAGCAAGTGCCTCAACATTACGACCAACACGTCTCGAGATCCTGACCATCATGCCCACTGCTGTATCACCCCCTACCAACCCGCCCGATCTGTCCAAGAAGCTGCCGAAACTCACGCCGCGCCGACGACCGCAGACGGATGAGACGCCCTCGAATCCACCACCACCAACGCCCCATCTCGCGCCGCCTCCAAATCTCAAAGACCACAATTTTACCAGACCGAGCAGACGCATTCTCTCCGAGCGCGATCACGATCTCTTCACATCATCGGCAACCCACGACTTGATCATCAGCTTCGTCTTTCACCTCTCAGATTCGGTTCGCGACACCACCATCTCTAGCATACAAAAGTCGGAAGCAGCACAAGATCCAGCAATAGTCGCACTTCTCGCAGTGCTAGACGATGCAGACCGTCTCGTGAAGGAGTGCCCACCCTTGAATACAGGATCAAGATTCGGCAACCCAGCTTTCCGAGACTTTCTCACAGCCGTCGACAATGCAATACCTCAATGGCACACACAACTCGGCGTGACGGACGCTGCCGCCCAGCAAGAAGTCTCCACATACCTTTCCCAGTCGTTCGGCAACGGCAGCCGCATCGACTACGGCAGTGGCCACGAACTCAACTTCCTTCTCTGGCTCCTCTGCCTTCGACAACTCTCTCTCCTCCCGACCCACCTCTTCCCGGCCTTGACACTCCTCGTCTTCCCCAAGTATCTCTCCGTTATGCGCTCCATTCAATCAACATACTACCTCGAACCTGCCGGCTCCCATGGCGTTTGGGGTCTCGACGACTACCAATTCCTCCCGTTCCTATTCGGCGCGTCTCAGCTCGTCGACCACAAACACATCCGCCCCATGAGCATCCACAACGAACTCATCATCGAGGAATGTAGCAAAGACTACCTGTATCTCGACCAGATCCGCTGGGTCAACGCGACGAAAACCGTGCAGGGATTGCGGTGGCACTCGCCGATGCTGGACGACATCTCCGCGGCGAAGAGCTGGGCAAAAGTAGAGGGCGGAATGAGGAAAATGTTCTTGGCGGAGGTGTTGGGCAAGTTACCTGTCGCGCAGCATTTCATGTTTGGCTCGATCTTGCCGGCCGCGGAGGGAATGAGCAAGGATGCGGAGGAGAAGGTGGGAGAGGACGAAGTGGGTGAGGTCGAGGTCACGGTCGATGGAATGAGGCATGTGCATAATCCAACGAGTTGGGGCGACTGTTGTGGGATCAAGGTGCCGAGTGCGGTGGGAGCGAGGCAAGAGGCGCAGAAGATGGGCCAGGGGAATGGACTGAGGAGAGTGCCGTTCGATTGATGGTGATGACAACACGATAGAATTGATGTGGCTGATGATTATGACATGAACTGGTCCCCGGCTGTTTTCCGGGTTATCTGCCATGTGCTACATGATCACACAACGAATTTATGAACGCCCCTATTCGTAACGCTACACGGCGTGATCGGTTGGCCTGCTCTCTGTGTCCCGGCCTGCAACTCGATGCTCGGCTCGAATCCAGCTCTCCTCTCTCGAGCTGTTTCTGTTCACCGACTGGCAATCCATGCTATGGTCCATGCTGTTGGCCAGATCTCTGCAAGTTCCCTCCTGTATGTTCCCACCAAATTCAACTCCCTTAAATCTCAAACTTGCCCGCCCAATGCTCACTAATCACCTTTCCCTCGTCAAAACTCGCCTTGTTGATCCGCACCACAATCGCCGCATGCGTATGTCGATGTTTCTGGATGTGGACCGGATACTTCACGAACCCCACCGAGTCCAACACGTCGATCATTTCGAATTGCTCTTTCGTCAACGCGAGGAGCGGAAAATCGGTTTCCTTCTTCGAGCTTTCCCGACGGGCAGGCTCATCATCTTTCGTGTCTTCCGAATTTGAGCGTGTAATGTCCCGTGCGGACTCGGGAGGTGGTGTGGGGAGATAGTCCTCGGCTTGTGATGTTGCCGCACGCTCGTACGTCCTGTCCTGCACAGCTTGCGCTTGCTCGAAGAGTTTCGCGCGATATCGATCCAGACTGAACGCGCCTCCGGACTCGTGATGGCGGATTCGTTGTGCGGACTGGTAGGTCTGATAGCCCGAGTTGATCATGAAGATGGGCAGTGCGAGGGGTATAGCGACGATGATGAACATGTAAAAGGGGAGATTGGAGAACGTTTTCCGATCGATGAGTTGGAAGCGGTTGTAGAGGGAGGAGTCCTCGGTTTTAGAGAGTCGAGGCGAGACGTAGTTTGAAGGGTCGAGGATGACTTCGCCTGGAGCGGGTTGGTCTTTTAGGTAGTGTACCTGAATCTTGTCGAGAGCGACAAAGGGATCGGTGCGGCTGAAGAGGGCGGTGTAGAATGGCACGCTGCGGTCGTTAAGTGTATTGGCGTAGACCCACTTGTGCTTGAACATGCGGAGACCTTTGATAAAGGCTTTGTCCGGGTCGGCCATGATTGAGAGTAGCGGTTTGCCCGTGCCTCGAAATGTGTCAATCAGAAACATCTGCTGGCCGGATGTGCTCAACACCCTTGCGCCTATATAATTCCATAGCTCGGATCGTATCCCGCCTTTATGTGCTCGAATTCCAATGTGTGGCGAAGCGAATGTTGAGAAGTTCATCGGTTGTATCCTGTCGAACAGTCCGCTGTTGTACATCAGCCCGATGGCATAGCGGGATATGAGGCCACCCAGCGAGTAGCCTGTAATGCTGATCTTCTTGATCGTGGTTCCGTTCTTCTCCAGTTCCGAAATCTTCTCCTCGACCTCATTCGCTATGCGTTCGCCTCCTACTTCAATTCCGTCGTATGTGTGGTTGTTGGAGTTGGACTTCGCTACGAGGATGTGGAGGCGATCGGCGGAGTGTCTTCTTTGAAGGGTTTCTTGCAGATGCTTCAAGTGGGTTGGGTTGCCCCAGAATCTGTGAGTCTCGGTCAGTGACAGTAGACAGTGCTTGGTGGACTGCTTCGAACGTACCCGTGCACGAGGACCGCGAGATGGTCGGCCGAAGCCATAGTGTTGTAGGGACGGGGCGTCGATATGAGGAGCGATTACGATCAGGGATGTGCTGTGAGAGGATGTTGGAGAGCGAACTCCTGAGATTGAAAGGCGAACATGTATTCCATGCTGTTTCTATCGACAAAAAGTAGCCCTGCAGTCGTTCCACGCGCATGAAGACGGCGTCATAACGGACGAAAGACTTTCCGACTTCCCGACCTCCGGTCCACAATCCCTGCAATGTCCCGACCTGGACGCTGTCTTCTCTGTATCCCAGAGCGATATCTCCCAACATCGCCTTTCAACCCTCGTTCAAAGTCGTTCAAGCCCACCAAGACCGATTTCTCTTCGCCTGTTCCCTTCCCATCATCCAAAGGACGTACACAACAAGGGACATAAAGGACAATGCAAACGAGATCTAAGCAGATGCAGTACCTCGCAGTATAAAGCGGCGCTCGTCTGGCGAAAAAAAAGCAAACACTGCCATGAAGCCATCAGTATTGCCAAAATTGAGGAGACAATGTGGTCAGCGATCCTCTGTCCTGAGCACGACACTGTGCTCACTCCGAATCGCCATACGACGTTCATCGCCGGAATGTGGTGACTTCCCAGGTTCATGTCGAACTGGCCGCTTCAAAGACCCCAAGAAAGAACCGTCCCGTCAGCAGCCCACCATAACTCTGCATAACGCCATGCGAGCGAATGAGTTTCCCAACCTGACCCAACAATCTCGAATAACCGACCTGCACTACCTTCGTGAATCCAGACAAAGCCATACTTGCCGATGACCACACCCGTGGACTAAAGTTCTTCAGGAAGATATCACAGGTCACGCAAGGCACGCAGATCATTACCAGCGCAGCTTCATAATCGCTGCCGGTTAGACGTCCTGCTGGCGATGGTGATGCGGTCGAGGAAGGCAAGGAGGTAGAGTATGCAAAGCGTAGACAAAAAGTGCAGGTCGCTGCGGCAGATGACTGCCGGGTAATCTGCGGAGTTGGCGATAGTATGTTTGAAGGAGCAGTGTGGCCTTCGGACTCGTTCTCGAACTCATGAAATCTGGGAGGGAGGGAAGTCCCCTCAGCCAGAGCCAAAGAATGTGGCATGTCGATGCCTCGGAGCTGTCCTGCTGCCTTATGCGTCGCATCAACTGATCTTGTCTGCGGCTGAGCTGTGTACGTTGTGTCAGCTGAGGTGCTTCGCGCGGACCGACCAAGGGATCGTTAGCACGATGGGCTTCCGCCTTAAGCTTTCTGTGTTTGATGATCGTCCAAAGCTTACGACCGGCCGGTACCACACTAACTACAGTAGGAAGGAGCTGAGTTTATCGTGAGCCACTTTGTGCCGATGGATGACATCGATGTCCGAGTTTCGTTCCTCCCTGCACAAACGCCGCACCTATAAAGCTGACATCGGACATAGGACTCCTCGTCTTCCTGCTGACCTTCTAAGAAGATATCCTTTTGTTCAACATCAAAACCTCACCAACAATGGCAGCAAAACCCGAGCGCCAAAGCTTCAACTTCGCCAACCAAGATTGGGATGGCTACGTGAAATATCGGCCTGTCTACCCTCAAGAGGTGTACTCCACCATCTTCTCATACCACGACTCCCATAGCGGTGGATACGACGCTGCTGTAGACATTGGAGCCGGAGTGGGAATCGTTGGCGCCGAGCTGACCAAGAAGTTCGCTCATGTCACCATCACAGACCCTGCCAAAGCGTACGTCGAGGCGGCGGAGAAGTTCTTTGCACAATACCCACAGGACAAGGTCGCATTCCTGCAGGGCAAAGCAGAGGACATCAGTGTGGACAAGCTGCCCAAGGGTCAGAAAGTCGACATCGTCACGGCAGCGGAGTGCCTTCACTGGGCAGACATCGACGTCGCTACGCCTCGTATCGCAGACATGTTGAAGTCTGGAGGAACTTTTGCCGCGTGGCTGTATGGGGTCCTGCCATTGCTCGACGAGCAAGACCCGAGCTTGTCGGAGGCGAGGGAGATTTTCTATGACATCTATGAGAAGATGATTGAGGAGTACGGCTCCAAGATCGAGAAGCAAGACGAGGACTCGGGTGGAGCGGCCATGAATGCTCGCCTTGATAACATGCCCTTCGATGCGTCGACTTATACCGATGTGAGGAGGATTCATACCAACAAGAGCGCGCCCATGGCGTCTTCGGACTGGCCGACAAGGAAGTCCAAAGTCTCTGAAGAGGAGTCGGTTGAGAAATTCGAGGATGAACATCTGATCTCTCACGACGCCGACTACGATTACATGGAAGGATACCTGGTGCATTGGATTCCGCCGATCAAGGTCAAGGAGTTGTATAAGACGGAGCTTGCGCATTTGCAAAAGGCGATGGGTGGACGGAGCATTCGGATGACTTGGCCGTTTGTGCTGGTTCTCGCAACGAGGAAGTAGGCTGTTTGAAGGAAGCAAATTGCGGAGACGTTTGCTCTACTGAGAAGGAGCACAGGACCATGTTGTTTAGCAATGTGGCGAGCACACGTATGGTTTTGTCTCTTGTTGTAGCGATGTAGAATGTTAGAAGTCTCGAGAGGTTTGAGAAAGAACCTTGAGCTCATCGTCCCCGGGCCACCTCACATTCCATTTGCTTAATCAGCAGCCGACTTGCAGGTGATCGCCTTCCACTCACTTTACTCCTCCACGTCTCGACCTAAATAAACACATCATCGACAGCGTGGCATTACATGCGGTGCCCATCTCACAGGCTTGAACAGTAGTCTGCAGGTACGTCCAGCCTCACATCGCTCTCCTTCCGTCTCCCAGGTGAGGACTCATTGCCCGGGTTTCCTTTGTTTCCTTGTTCCGAACGAAAGCATTCATTGCCGACCTCTTTCACTTTATCCACTCACTTCATCGTGTTGAGAATCCACGACGATGAGATGTCACTCTATCACTCATTCGTCCGTGTCATGTCTAAAATCTCACAATATCGCAGAAATTGATGGCGCTGTCCGCGGGAGGAGCGCCCTGTCCACGTCGCGATTCTGGCCCCCTTCCGCTCCTGAACAACATTAGAATTTGATCCATCGAACATCGCCAAACATGGTCTGGACCACGACGAATCTTTTCAAGGGGATTGACTGCCCAGCAGGGATTAAATGCAGCCTCACCAGCTGCATTTACACGCATCACCCGCCGGCGGAGGCTGTCTCAAATCAGCATGCTTCACCTGCAAAACTTGCCAAACCAAGCAACACGTCACACGACGCGGCCGAACCTGCAACTAAGCGTCGCAAAATCACCTACGAGAGTCTCGCGGAGAAGCCACCAAGCAGAGCGGATCTCATCAGGAATCAATTGGCAGCTGTCAAGTCGGCAGTGAAGCCAGCCGACAAGCAGGGAGCTCAGTCCGCTGTGCAACCACCAGCCAGTCTGACGAAGCCCATTTCTCCTCCGCAAGCAAATACAAAACCGGCAAAGCTGGCGGCGACGCCGGCCAAGGCAGCAAACTCGACAAGCGCAATGCCCACTGCGACAACAAGCGCTCCAGCAAACAACACCAAACCGGAACTCGAAGAGACCCTCAACCCTCGGTTGATTGCGAACGATCCTGCGGGACATCAGAAGCGGCTGATTTTCTTGAAGGCCCTTCACGTCGAGATGGTGCGCCTGAACACGAAAGTCCGCGAGACTGTCACCGCCGACATGGCACCTACCGTGGTGCTTACCGAACAATTCATGATCAAGCTGGCACTCGACGAGGAGGAAAAGTGTGCGCGCGAACAGCCTTCGGTGTACTCCAACGTCATCAAACAACGCATCTCAGGCCTCAGAAAGATGACCATCGATGACTGGATGATATATGTGAAGACTCTGCATGCCAAGCCAGAGCCTCTACCGGCGAAGAAACAAAAACCCAAGGCAATCGTCACGGGTTTGGAGCCAGATCAGGAGGCTTTGATTCTACCACATCTTCTCGCCGATCAGAAGACTCTGGCTGCATACGGCTACATTCCCGTACCTCCTTCACCTGAAGAAGCCGCGCGATGCGCCGCTGCTGTCGAGGCCAGTGGGAACTATGAGACGTGCGAACGATGCGCGGCCCGCTTTCGAATGTTTCCAGATCGCAACGCAGACGGCGCTCTCACATCGGGCGGCTCCTGTCGGTACCACCCAAACAGGCTGGTGACGCCACCTAGCTCTAAGGGTGATCGCGAGCTGGCTCCCAAAGAGAAGTTTTTCCCATGCTGCAATGAGAAAGCCGGCTATCCTGGTTGCACCACAAGCGAGGACCACGTCTTCAAGACGACGAGCGCGGGACGACTGGCTGCCATTCTTTCATTCATCAACACACCTGACAATCCTTCACCGGCGAAAGACAAGCATGGACGCACACCTCCAGCAGTGACGTTCGATTGTGAGATGGGATATACGACTTATGGTCTGGAGCTCATTCGCCTGACTGCGGTATCGTGGCCGTCCGGAGAGGAGCTTCTCGACATACTCGTCCGGCCACTCGGCGCCATCATCGACCTCAACAGCAGATTCTCGGGCGTCTTCCCCGAGCACTTTCAGACTGCCATCCCATACGATGAGTGGAAGGAGTCGCCGCCGAGTGATTCTGATCCGACGGTCCTTCCAATAGTCGATCATCCACGACGTGCCCGAGAGCTCCTCTGCAGCTTTCTCACGCCCACGACACCCCTCCTGGGACACGCGATCGACAACGATCTCAACACCGTTCGCCTCTGTCACCCGACCATTGTCGACACGGTCGTCTGCTTCCCTCATCCTCGCGGAATGCCTTTTCGATTCGGCCTCCGCATGCTGACCCAGCGACACCTCGGTCGTTCCATCCAGACGGGAGGAGACCGTGGCCACGACTCACTGGAAGACGCGAGGGCGACGGGGGATCTGGTGCGTGTCAAGGTCGGCCAGAAGTGGAAGATGATGCAAAATGCTGGGTGGACACTGAGCAACGGCCAGCTCGTACCGCCGGTGAAGAAGCAAGGGAAGACGTACGATGAGCGGCTGGACGAAGTCTTGCAAGAGGATAACGAAGCAACGGGTGAGGCCGCGACGAACGGAGCGGGTCAGAAGCGCAAGAAAGAAGTCATGGCAGATGATAGTGGTGGGGATGAGGTTATTAAGGCAGCATAGAGTCGTCATGGGAAACGGTCGCAGGAGGCCGCGAGGACGAGAGAGAGAGGGAGAGGGGGAGAGAGCATGGACAGGAGCCAGCATGCCTTGATAGCACGATGAAACTTAGCGACGGCACAGGACGGCACAGGTTGATTGCCAGCGTGAAGCTATAGAGAGGAGCAGATGCATAAACGCTGCAAACCTTTGGGGAGGCATCGCATCACTGCTCAGCCAATGCAATCATTCTGTGCTTCGACTTGAACATTTCCACTCGAAATTTGGCCCCGCCAAACTTAGAGAGCCATATCGGATGTGACCCTGCCCTGCATGAGAATGGGATCCGCTTGGCTCGGCACGATCACCTCCACCAAAGTATCATCAGGGGCCCGTTGAAAAAAAGGTTCCCATGGGCCCTGGGGAAGGAAATGGAAGCTTGGGACTTTTGAGAAAAGTGGCGGTGAGGAGCATGAGGTGGCAGTCATCACACCTCCCTCGATTGTGAGAAGGGCGTGGATTTAGTGGAAGTTCCTGAGCTGGTATAGCTTATTAGATAGACGACCGTGACGGCTGAGATCACACCGTAATAAGAGTCGTGATTCGAGATTTTCGAGTCATCAGAGGGTTCAGTGAGAGTGGAAATGATGAGTCCACCTAGGTAGAGAGCGGACCCTTTTTCTCGGATCGAACGAAGTTAAGGTAGAACTAGTCTATTTGATAACCGAGCCTTGTTGGGCTCCACACCGGGTGACAGTCAGTCAGTCCCAGGTCAGGCTCGGAGACCGGCTGACCGTTGTGACATGTGAATCGCCCGTAATAATTGATGAACGGGGAGGAGACGCAGGGTGTTTGTTTTGGTCGGTTGCGAGTATGTACGTACCTTGGGACCTTGGGTCACTCTTTAAGGCACGGCTTGCATACGTGAAGGAAGGAATGAATGATATCTTCCTTTCTCTTCCCTCGTATCATCATCGTCCGGAGAAGAGGATCTTCGAGGAATTGAAGCGTTAAAGGGAAGGGTCACTTTCGGGCAACGCTGGATCATCGCCCTCGACCCATCCAAACGTTGAACCAACCAACCAGCTCAAGCACCATACTCCTCCCGTCCTTCCTTCCTCCACCTTGACCTCCTCCTCTCCTCCCTCTTCCTCTACGCTCCATCCCACTGTCCAGCCGGTCTGGAGAGTGCCTGCTGCGGAAGGAAGATTCGGAGACAAGTCCTCCTCCTCCACGAGAGACCAGACCATGACGCCGCCGCTGTTGCACTTCTCGCCCGGACATGCCGGTCGAGCAGACACGGATCCCACACAACCTTCCGACAAGGATCAGTCATCCCCCGAGCGTCGACGTCTCCATATCAACACCGTCCACGTCACCGACAACTCGTCCCGCGACCCTCCCATCCTCGACCTCCCACGCGTGAATGCCAAATTTACTCCTCCGCGCCCCGATGCCGTGCGGTGTTCGACCGACCCGTCGCCCAACACCGCCCTGCTGCAGAGCTACTTCAACACCACCACCCCCACGCCGCTGAAGTCCTCCTCTCCACACCGCAATCGCTCTCCCTATTCACGCTCGCACCTGCGCACCCGCTCCAGCGGCGCCGCCCTCGTCACCGCTCCCGTCATGACTCGCGCTCACTCGAGTCCCGGCCCATTCGACCTGGCGAACTCGATATCCTCACTCTCCCTCGCACCGTCCTCGCCAATGCGCACACCGGCACGACAGCGCTCGCCGTTTCGTCCGATCGAGGACAGCAATGGCAACCCTATCCGACCGCGGTCTCCAAGCTGGCGCGAACCGTCCACCAGCAGCGGCGCCATTCAGTCAATACAAGAAGACTCGGAGCTGGACATCACACCGCGCCAACCTCTGGCACAATTCTCCCCTCTCCCCGCACCGTTCGGTCGCTCATCCTCCCTGCGTCGCCGACCAGCCTCACCCCTCCACAGCGTTCTGAACGCGACATCCACCCCACCAACATACCTCCACGGCGACCACCCTCCCTCCGCAGGCACCTCCGCCTCTGGCTCCCCGACTCTCGCACCACAACGCTACCTGAACGAAAGTTACCCTTCCCTCCACTCCTACGCCAGCTCCTCCTCCTTCAGCAGCCACCCTTCCACACCGACCTCGACCCGCTCCCGCTCCCCATCCATCTCCTCCCTCGAAACGATCGAAGACGCACCCGATTTGGAAAGCGAAGCGACCGAAGCCGAGAGGATATTACGGTTGAAATTGGCCGCGGAGAGGGCTGAGCGCGCGGAGAATGGAGAGGAAGAAGATGGTGGACGAAGAAGGAGCAGTCTGGACGTGCCAAGGGGATTTGGCTTTGGCAGCAGAGGAGGCAGTGCGAGGGAAAGGAAGAGGTGGAGTGTGTGTGGAGCGGAGAGAAGAGGTGATTTGGATCTGGAGACGATTTGGGAGGACTGATCGAGCAGAGGAGGTGGTCGGGGCACAAATTGTGAAGCGAGGAGGGAGCGCGTATCGACGCCGATGAACCTGCGACTGTCGGAGTTGTGGGAAATTTGATCATGAACACTTTTTGAGGTCATGATGGCGTTTATGGGAAACGGCATGGACACGGATACGGCATGGGACGGAGATGAGACTGGTGATTTTGAACCAAGGCGTTGTAGATTACGATACCCAAATGTTAGCTTCGAGGACCTGTACTTTTCGATAGGCACGACTTTTTTTTTGCTCCTTTTTGCAACGTCCTGTGAACGGCCTGGGACTCTTGTGAACGACGAGCACCATGGCAAGGTAGTCTTGTTGCCTCTTAGGAAGGTGCCTCATCACCCTTCCCCATTACTCTCTTCTGGTTCACATCACCAGCAGTCACTCCGGCACGGATTGTAACTTTTTGACCTTTTGAAAGTGTTCGCCATGACATGGCCTCGTTCAACGGCTTGAGCTACCTTACCTCCCAACGAGCCGGCAACGGCCACAATTTTTCGGGCGGCCGTTGAGGATTTGTTTCGTCCGATCGCAGTCATGATGGGCTGGAACTCGAGACTTGTGCTGCTGAAGAATGCCAGATCACGTTGGAGACCTGTGGCTTTTGCTCGATCAGGATGGATAATCCCCTGCAGGAGGCAGGCTGATGATCAGTGCGGTCGATAGTCCAGTGCTGTCCCAATCGGTATGCCGTGGCTGACATCGTCCTGTCTAGTGGAACAAGTATTCCTCCCATCAGAAGGAGGAGCACCAATGTTTAGCCACTCATTCCTCCCTCTCCGATCACCGTCCAGGACTTCGAACGCTCCATCATAGAGTCAAAATCACAAGGCGGGAGAGAAGTGAACACACCCTTTTCCCACCCACCATCCTCCCCCTCCTTCACCCCAGCATACTCTTCTTCCTCCCCCTCATCCTCACATCCTCCAACCTCTTCAACGTCGTCAGGGCCGACTGGCTCGTCTCCCCATACGCCCTCAACACCTCCCCGAACCACCCTTCCTCCCTCGGATGCGTCGACCCAAACGCCCGTTCCAGAACATACAGGTCCACCGCGCGATCCTCCTCCTGCACCGCCTGCGTCGCGAGGCCAAAGTCAATCAACACAATCTCCCCTTCCAGCCCGCCCTTCCCCTCCTCCTCCTCCTCCTCGCCCTCTCCCTCCCGAGTCTCCTCCCGTCGCAACATCATATTACTCGTCGTCAAGTCCCCGTGTATCACGCCGATGGCATGCAACCTCCCCACCGCGATGCCAATCCTCCTCATCAACCCCTTCACCTCCTCTTCTTCCCCTCCCTCTCCCTCCGCACCCCCTCTTCCCCCTCTCTCCCTCACCGCCGCCTTGACCGTCACCCCCGCAATCCACTCGCTCATCATCCACCCCGCCTCCCAATCCAGAGCGTACACCCCGGGCACCGCGAGGCCTTCCCGCCGACACTTGACCAGCACGCGCGCTTCGGCGAGGATGCGTGAGCGGGCTTTCGGGGCGGCGGGCGTGGTGGGGGTGAGGAAGGTGGTGCGGTAGAGGAGGGCTTCGGCGCCTTGGGTGATGAGGGTCATGGGCTCGGGGGATTCGGAGAAGGGAGGTGGGAGGGCGTGCGTTTTCGGGGGTGGGGGTGGTGGTGGGGTTGTCATTGTTGGTGTGATGTCGTGAGAGGAGGGATTTATTATGATTGAAGAAGTGAGAGGAGGGAGAAGCTCCCCAGGCCCAAAAGTTTTGAAGAGTTCCAGTGACCCCTCCAAACCGCGTCAATACCCCCACCATGCTTGCTTGGCCTACCGAGCTGTATGTACTGCTCAAGTCAGTTTCCTCCTCGAGAAAAGCATCGAGGACGGCGTGGAGATTTGCCTGTGTAAATCACTGACAAGCTGAGGGGCCTTTTGCTCGGTGTCAGAGGATGGTCGCGCACTCTCTTCAGTGAAAAGAAGAGTAGACATCCTCAAAGCAACAACGACTTTCTGCTTGATGGTCTATACTCCGTACCTCCTCCATGTCAACAACATCCTACACCTCAAAGACCTCTCCGACCTCCCTCCCATTGCCCAGTCCCGTCCGCCTCAGATCTGCCACATCGACCCTCCATCCCCTCCACTGCTCCAACCCCCGCTTGACCTCCTTGATCCTCTCAATCCTCCTCTTCGCCTCCTCCTCTTGCGCAAGCAAGAACGCATCCTCGTCAAATCCATCTTCACTCAATAAACTGACAGATGGCGCCCGTTCCCGACCCGCACCTTGTCCTTGCGGCGGACGACCCGTAAACGCATTGATCCCCGACGTAATGACATCCTGAAACGTGCTCGTCTGTCGAGGAAGGCTGCCACGCTTCCCGAACGGCGAATACGGAGTCGCCAGGTCCACGTCCTCGTACTCTTTGCCATCCTCGTCCATTCCGGGCTGCAGCTCCGCACGCTTATCCCTCCATACGCCACGGCGGAGATCGAAGTTCTCCGCTTCGAGCGCCCGGATCTTGGCTTGCAGCTCGCCAGTCTCCGTTTCCTCCTCGCCCAGTTCGAACTCGGACGCATCGCGAACGTGGGAAGGGCGATCGCGGCGTTTGAGCTGTGCCCGAGCATCGGCGAGTTCCTTGTCTTTGGACTGGGATAGAGTCGTGGCGTCGCGGTGGAGTTTTGTGAGTGCCTCAATCTTCTGCTCGAGACTGCTTGCACGCTGGGCGGCCGCTTCGAGGTTGGTGTTGGCGGTGCGGAGGTCGGATTCGAGCACAGTGATGCGTTTGGTCAGCGCTTCCGGATCCTCATTGGCGGCTTTGGTGTCGTCGCTAGGGAAGGCAATGGAAGCTTTGAGGGCTTCGAGTTCCTTTCGGACAGACTCCGTCGCGGTCTCGGCTGTTGATGCGCGGTCGGTCAGATCCTTTGCGGAGGCTTCCCGTTCGGATAGCTTTGCCTGCAAGTCTGTGACTTGATTGCGGAGATTGCTAATGTCCAGCTCGAGGGATTCAATCGTGGACGTCTTGCTGGCGAGCTGTTCCGAAATCTCCGGACTCGGTCCCGACGCCCGTCGAGCAGGTCCTTTCGCAGCTTGTTGAGCCTGTGCGAGTTGTCGTTGCACCGATTCCAGCTCAGTGCTCAACCGTTCGGCCTCTTTCGCCTTGGTCTTCAGCTCGGCCACATCGCTGCTACTTTCGCGCATGGCCTCCAGCAACTCCTCTGCTGTTGCCAACCGAGTGGCTCCATCCTTGTTCTGCTCCTGTAGCGTCTTGTTCTCCTTCTCAAGCTCCTCAATCTTCGCTGCTTGCTTGCGGTACAGCTCCTGAACTTCTGCTTGTGGACCTGATCCGTGGCGAAAGGACTCTGATCGCTCTCTGGATTGCTGTGATTCGGATGCTGCCGGTTCGGGTGCGTCCTCGGTGTCGGCTGCTGGTGTATCCTCTGGCTCGACCGCTGCTTCTTCATTCGCAGGTGCGCCCGCTTCTCCTCCCTCCTCAGTGCCCTCGTCAGCTTTTGCATCTGCAGCTTTGGCATCCTTCTTCTTGGCTCCTTTTTTGCCCTTCTTTGCTGGCTCCTTCTTCAGTTGCTCATACTGGAGTACCAGTCAGTAAAGAGCTCGCCAAACTCGACCAGTGGATTATCACTGACCCGTTTCTTAGCTGCTGCCAGTTTCTCAGCTTTCTCCTTGTCCTCGTCTGCCATGGTGACTCGACGTAGCGTGAGAGGCTATCTGTATCGCAGCTGTTTTCCAATGGACAGCTGGAGGCAGGAGGGGAGCGGGAGGTCGTCAAGCATGACTAAGCTGAACCTTGCCCTGCTCTGGTCGGGAGCTCTATAGATTTCGGTTGTTGCAACAGAAGAGAACTACCTACATGGGATCAAGGCAAGCACGTACGATTATTCGACACAGACGGGAGCAATAAACACTAACGCTGGGAACAGATTGTGACAATTTCGCAAATTTACTTTGGTCTCGTTCGTCCATCGCCTTAGAAGAGCATCAACCTAGCTCGCAAACTTTCATGCAATCATTCATCAAGCCGCAACGAGCACTCCCTTAGATGAGCTGCTGGAACGCACGGTTGAGCGGCGAGCGAAGAGGCTTGACCTCCTTGTAGAAGTCGATGGTGGCGATGGCGCGCTTTGAGATACCCTCAGGGGTGAACTCGAATTTCTGTTTGACTTGTCAGTTTTCTGCGACCTTTGCTATCAATCAGGCAAACTTACCGCGTAGACGTCCTTGTATGGGCCGGAAGCACCGAATCGGTTCAGGCCGAACTGCTCGTGTGTGTACTTCTCCCATCCCATGGTGCTCATGACCTCGACACTGAGAGCTGGAATGCCGTCTGGGATTACTGACAGCTTGTACTCCTTTGGCTGAGCATCAAAGACCTCCATACAAGGCATCGACACGACACGAGCAGCGACGCCCTTGTTGTCCTTGAGGTACTTGACGGCCTCCAAGCAGAGAGACACTTCTGAACCGGTGGCGACGAGAGTGATCTGGGCAGACTTGTCCTCGAGAGCGACATAGCCACCCTTGATACCGTTCTCGAGAGTGGAGTTTTCGAGTTGGGGCAGGTTCTGGCGGGTCAATGCGAGGATGGATGGAGTGCCGGTGGATGTGAGAGCGACGTAGTATGCGGCAGAAGTCTCGTTACCGTCGGCTGGACGCCACACCATCATGTTTGGCAGAGCGCGGAAGTGTGCAAGAGTCTCGATAGGCTGGTGGGTAGGACCGTCCTCTCCGAGACCGATGGAGTCGTGCGTGGCGATGTAGATGACGCGCTGGTGCGAGAGAGATGAGAGACGGACCGATCCAGCGGCGTAGGAGACGAAGTTCAGGAAAGTGCCACCCGCTGGGATGAGAGTACCATACGCAGAGATACCGTTCATAATACCGGCCATGGCGTGCTCGCGCACACCGTAGCGGAGATAACGACCACTCCACTCGCCAATTCCGAGGCTTGGTGGCTGGAAATCGACGGCGCTCTTCCAGCGGGTGTTGTTGGAGCCAGTCAAATCGGCAGACCCGGAGAGGAGCTCAGGAACGGCCTCGTAGATGGCCTCGAGAACGCTCTCGGAAAGCTTACGCGAAGCAACGGCCTTGTCAGATGGCTCGTAGACCGGAAGCTTCGTCTGCCAGCCCTCTGGCAGCGCCTTGGTCTGGCGACGCTTGAGGTCGGCCGCAAGGTCCTTGTGCTCGCTGCTGTACTTCTCGAACAGCTTATTCCACTCCTCCTCAGCAGCAGCGCCCTCTGCGGCGTGCTTGTGGTACATGTCGTAAACCTCTTGTGCGACCTGGAAGGTCTTCTCTGGGTCGAAACCCCACTTCTCCTTGACCTGCTTGACATCGTCCTCCTTGAGAGGGTTTCCGTGCACGCCACCAGTTCCCTGGAGCTTGGAGCCGAAACCAATGGTGGTCGTGAGTCTGATCATGGTTGGCTTGTCCTTGACGGCCTTAGCCTCAGAAAGGGCCTTCTCGATACCCTCGAGATCGCTGTCGCCGTCCTTGACCCAGATTACGTTCCAGCCGTACGACTCGAAGCGCTTGCTGACGTCCTCGGTGAAGGCGCACTTGGTGTCGCCGTCTATTTGGGTATTAGCATGTTTCCCATAAAAGGATGATACCGAGGGCTGCTCACCAATGGAAATGTGGTTGTCATCGTAGATGGCGATGAGGTTGCCGAGCTGCAAGTGACCGGCGGTGGAGGCAGCCTCACTGGCAATTCCCTCCATGGCGCATCCATCACCGAAAAGGACGTATGTGTGGTTGTTGACAAGCTCAAAGCCTGGCTTGTTGAACACGCCCGCGGTGTGAGCCTGGGCAATGGCCAAACCAACAGCGTTGGCGAAACCCTGTCCAAGAGGACCAGTGGTTACTTCGATACCGGGTGTGTCGTGAGCCTCAGGGTGACCTGGGGTGATGCTGTCGAGCTGGCGGAATGCCTTCAGGTCATCCATGCTGACGCCGTAGCCGAAGAGGTGGAGGAGAGCATATTGGAGCATGCAGCCGTGGCCGTTGGAGAGGACAAATCGGTCGCGGTTGAGCCATGATGGGTTCTTTGGGTTGAAGGTCATGAACTTGTTGAAGAGGACGTGGGCGACGGGAGCGCATCCCATGGGAGCGCCGGGGTCTACCAGCAGTTGTCAGTGGTTGTCCGTTTTATACCACCGAGTCCATCGAATCCATCTTTTGCGATCTCGAGGATGCCCTTCCAAGCTATTCCAGTGATTTCTACTTACGGCCGCTGTTCGCCTTGAATGTGGCATCGATCTGTTGGAGAGCTTGTCAGCTGCAATGCACGATAACAAGGCTCGCCATATGCCTCGAGATTTTGTGGTGAGGCGGATGGTGGGGGTGCGTGGCCGTGGCCTTCCATTGGGATGGAGTACGCGGGACGGAGCAGCTTACGGCGAGGGTCCTGATGGTGTTGATGGCCAACTCGTCTGTCTTGGTGTATCCCATGATTGCGGTGGGTGTTGTGGTGAAGAGGTGATTGTAAAAGAGGAAGAAATGTTGAACTTTGCCCTGAAACGACGGAGAGAGATTTGCAACCGTGACGTTTTTTGGTGGGGCAATCGCCGACGGCCTTGAAGGTGAAGGATCCCACCACCCATCGCCGGCATGTGCATGTTTCGGTCTCTCGGAGGTGGTTTCTCATCGGCGTCTGTCGGACAGAGACGTGTTCACTCCCTACGGAACATACATTGCACGCATTGCTGTCTTCATCTCACGTCCTGGACTGCTTCACAATTTTGCAAGGCATACGACTCGAGGCATGTCTCTTCGAGTCTGCTCACTCGCATTTAGCCGGGTGAACAGACCGCCATTGGCAAACCCCGCGGAAAAACTGTCTTTTCGACGAACAGCACTCTCCGATGATGATAGGCTATATGGCCTGTGCCGCATCCACTCAGAAGGCTGGCATATGACGAAGAGACCCCTTACGAAGGCCAGTAGTGACCTGGCAGGGATCAACGATACGGGTTTGTACGATGCTCAGTTCCTCGGGTCTTGATGGTAAGTTGAATGTACACTCGGTTCATGCCAATTCTATCCATTCAAAATGCTCGCTTGAACGCTCCAAAACGCTCCTGGAAAGACAATCCACCCACCAAGACACAAAGGAAATGTTCACCGCCTCGGAAAGTGAGCATGCTGCGGCGTAGCAACCGACACGCTCAAATACAAGTCATCTCCTTCCCTCCTCGGAGTCAACTTCGGCTCCCACAGCGGACTCTTCAACCCTCCAGAAGGAGACTTCATCTCAATCTTCAGTGGCCAGTCTGGCGTCTTGACGTTGGCGGAAGTGGCGGCGCGACCGTAGCCTCTCAGCGGTGGCTCCCTGGTGTATGCAGCTACATTTTCTTGCCTTGGCGGAGTCCGAGGAGCTCTGTTGGGAGCGATGGTCGTGATATGGAGCTTCTTCGCGGCGCTGTCGCCTCTCCGTTTTGCTGCTAGACTTGAACCACTGGATGATGCGGTGTGGCCATGCTCTCTGTCTCTTGTCTCGGAGTCGCGGGTGTGAAGTACCCTCTCTTGCCGGCGATTCGCAATGCTGCGGGAGTCTTGTCTGATGGGAAACTGATACGCGGATTGATAGACAGGTGATCTAGGGACACTTTGGTTCGCACTGCGAGGCACCTTGGGATACCGGATCTCGGCTATCGGCGAGGCCGCCTCTTTCACGGGAGTAAGTCTCTTGTCTTCTTCCTCAGGTGGCGTCGACTCGTCAGGATCTGTGCTCTCAAAGGACGTTCGCCGAGAGACATCGGACGCGAGCGATGCTCGTACCGCCAAAGGCGGATAAGATGGCTTTGAGATTGCGATTGCAGCTGGTGCAGTTTTCCGGACCTGAGTCTCATCTTCGATCGGAGTGGATGAGTATAGATCCGTCGGAGATTCGTCTTCTGGGCTGGCATAGTAGTCCAGCACGCTGTTGCTACTATTGCCGTACGTTGGTCGCTCGTAGATAGTTCGCGCCGCTGACGTTGGTGATGGAGGAAAATTCGGGCCTGCATGCGGGAAAGCGGGCGGTGGTGGAAGTGTAGGCATCGACTGACCAGGCACCAAAGCTGGAGGGTGCGCCACAGAAAGTTGCGGTGCCGCTTTCGATGGGTACGCTCCGGTGGATTGCACAGCTTGGGATTGATTGGCCTGGTTGGGTATATCAAGCGTGAGAGAGGACTGGTTTGCGTGCTCTGCTGGCTTCGCGAACTGGTGCGCGTACTGTGGCTGCCTTGGATTCTTCGGCAGACTTGGCACAGGAGGAGCGAGATGTGCTGAGAAACGGTCTTCTTCGAAAATCGTGGCGGGCGTTCGCATGTTGTCGAGCTCGGGCGACCTTGGTGGAGGACGAAGTAGTAGGCCGCTTGGTTTCTCCGGAAGAAGCTGAGATGTCGTCCGCATACTACTAGCGCTACGATAGCTATCTGGCGAGTCTGATCTCCTGGTTTGGGCATCCTGGCTATAATTCTTCTCATGGCGATAGTATGGCTGTCGCTGTGCCTGCAGAGTTGGCCAGTTCGTGTTACGCTTCTCCGAGGAGTAGACCGCTCCAGACATAACCAAGCCCCCCGGATTGGCATGGTTGATGAACCCATGCGGGAAGTCTGATCCGGGAGGCGCATCGTCGACAAAGTCATACGAATGGCGGTTTGCTTTCTCGGCAGCCTTACGTTTGCGACGTCGGATACAGCCCAAAGCATAGAATATTCCGACCGCAATCAACACGAACCCTACTGCTGCTACTGAGATACCGATCGCTTGACCGCTTGTGATAGCTGTTCGTTCCGGTGTCGGTTCGAATGATGCGCTCGTTGTCGTTGCAGAAGGCGGGTCGGTGCTTCGTGTCGCAGAGTTCGGCTCTGATAATGTTGAGGTAGTTGCTGTCGTTGAGGTCTGGATGGAACTACTGCTGGTACTGGTCGATGACGTCGCAGGAGGAATAAGTGTTTGCTGCGTGGCGACCGCGGCATCGTTCTGTGCAGCGCAGATGTCGTACGCCTTCGCTTTCGCCGGATCCTGATCTTGTTGGCTAGTAGATGGACAACTGATCGAAACACAAACGAGGGCCAGCTCTCCAAGCGTGAAGCCGCTGTTTCCATATTGCGAACACAGGCATGAGACGTCGCCATTTGTGCAGTCGTACTGCTGATTGATGTATGTGGAAAGACATGACTGCGCGCATGTTGGCACATAATTAGAGAGTACTCGTGGGAAGTTTGAAGGATCTGTCGTTGTTCGTTTTCGTAAATCGGCTGATGACTTGCTTGCTTGCCTTCTTGGCCGAGATGGCATTGTTGCCTTCGCATGTATGTTCTAGGCTCGATCAGATTAGAATAATAATAAAAGCATTAGTAGCTGGCCAGCAGCATTGATGAATTGAAGGAGACTCGAAGCAAAGAAAGATAAGAGAGGAAATGCAAAGGAATTCGTTTGATCGTCGAAGCACGTTGTTTACTGGAGCATGGCAAAGTTGGCGGGCGACGGTATATTATCGAAGTCTTGTCCGATGCGCCATCGTCGTTGCCGCCAGCCCTTTCGTCATCGCCGACGCTGTTCGTTGTGTACGCGCTCACAACGGCTGCATATAGGCGGAGTAGCGATACACAGTTTGACTGGCAGTCGTAGTTCTGCGTGGGCGCTTACAGACATGGCCCGTGCGTTGCTTGAAGTGAAGAAGCCCGATGTCGCGCTTCCGTGCCAAGCACTTTCTGGGCGACTGCATTTTGTCGCATTCGTGCCCTGGTAACGACTCTATTTGTAGACAGTCAGTCAAGTGACCCCACTACAGTCTCTGGTGCCGCAGTCCTGCGGAGGGACTTTACTGCGGCTCCATCAACGCCTTCGTCCAATCGAAGGCTGACCATCGCTTCCGGAATCCTTCTACTCGTCTGTCATGCTTCTCCCACCGACCCTGTCTTTTGATAGTCTCGGGACCTTTATCAAGCATGCCGCCGATGATCTCTCGCGCGAACAAGTCTCCCTTCGGCCAACGACGCTCGTCTTCGATGACATGACCCATGCCACCGTCGAGCGTGTAAAACACGTGGAAGTATGGCATTTCCTTTACCATGGCTCTTCGAAATGCCGCCTTGCCATAACCCGCTCGCTGGACTAGAGCCAGCGTGTCGATGATCGGTTTGTGTTGGCTCCACTGTTCGTCCGAAGCGAGTATAGCTTCCTTGAAATACGCAGGCGCATTCTCGACCAAGTGATGAGGAAGTGGAACAGCTATCAACGCAGCATGACCCTTCCGGCGGGACATGAAGGCAGCGTTCTCGTAGAAGATGACGCTCTTATCTTGAGCGTGGTAGAACCTCGTAAGTGATTTCATGAAGTTTCGGATCTCTTCCCACTCGTCGTCGTCGCACTCCAGTAAATTGAGACGATGCTGGATAGGCACAATCACCGCACCTCCTTTGGCAACCTCCGGCTCGGTGGTCAGAGTCATGTAGGTCCGGGTTGCCAGACTGACCACGGGTGCGGTGGGCGGCTGATTTGACTCTTCATGGTAGCACAAGGGGCAGTTCTCGAGGATCTTCTGCATCTTCTGAAAATCGCCGACTGCTGCATTACCCAGGTTGGAGTCCGATTTGATGACCTTCTTCGACAGGTTTCCGGCGTTGTCGTCCATGTAGTCGAGGTCATTTTTGAATTTGCCGTCCTTTGCAATCCGTTCCGCAAAGGCTCTGCCCTCGCCGCCATTCGCCCCTCGCGTACGTTTCTCTTGCTTGACCATGTCTTCGATCGACATGTCCTCGTTCTCTTTTACCAGACCGCGCTCGATCCCACGTTTCCCTGTGACGGCGATGACTTCGCCCGAACGGTCGCCAGCGAGCATTCGATTCTCCATGTTGCTAAGCACGAGCACGTCGGGTTGAGCATTATTAGCAAGACTGGCAGTCTCGGCCAACTTATACTCCTCTTCTAGCTGTGCAGCATTGGGCGCTTTCCGCATTTTTGCCTTCATCATCTGGGCCTTCAATTTGTTGAGCACAGTTGCGTCAAGAGCCACGGTCCTCGCAGGGGGCGCCTCTTCAGCCATTGTCTCTCCCTGGGCTAGCGATGTACGTTCCTTCTCAGCATTTACCGCATCTTGCGTCTCTCGCCTTATGCCAGCCGCCATTTTTCGCTCTTGAAACAGTTCGCCCGAGGGTTTCTCAAGGCCCACATAGTCATTCCCGTACATTTTCCTCCTGTCCATTTCACGCTCCTCCTCGCGTGCGTCATCGAAATCACGAAGGTCGCCATATCGCTCAAGAGCGATGTCGTCAACGCTCTTCCCGGTGTCTTCTGCTTGACGATACACAGCTTTCAATTTTGTCATTCTCCACGAACTGCCGTTGTCGCCAAAAGTGTAAGCCACTTCGTGTTGCGCTCGCTCGTCCTCCACCTTGCCCTCAGCCGCATCACCATTGTCGTCACCGTCGGACTCGAAATCATTCTGGAGATCGGCCAGGTGGCTTTTCACCTCACTCTGATGTACCTTGAAATCGTGGGTATCCTTTGCGCTCACAAATTGACCGCGCGGCGGTGATTTCTGCTTGCGCTGTACGTAATCCACGTCCAACGCTCCCGGCTCCTGCATCCAGGCATCGCGCTTCACCTCGCCACCCTTGAGGTCCTGATCGCGTTGATCCAGGGTATTCTCCTCCGGCGGCGCAATCTCCGCTCCCTTCTCTACCCATTCGTCCTCCCCATCGGTGTCAAAAACCTTCAGCTCCTTCTCGGCCTCGTTGTCACGCTTCGGCGAATTGCTTCGGTGGCGTTTGCTGCGGTGACGATGACTGCGATCGTCCTCATCTCGATCTCGGTGGCGCTTGTGCCTGCGATCGTCGGCGCGGTCGTCTTCTCGTTTCCGGTGAGAGCGATGATGATGATGGTGATGCTTCCTCCGCTCTGAGCCTCGTTCCTCGTCGCGTTCTCTCTTTCTGTCCTCCCTTGAGTCGCGCGACTTGCTCCCGGCAATCTCCTTTTCAAACTCCTCCAGACCCATGGTGTGTGATGTGCAGGGCAGGATTAAGAGAGAGAAGCTCGCGCATGTCTTGTGGTGGGGAAATTTTGGCGTCTCACCTCACGTCACCTTCACGTGCGAATTAACCCGAACAAAAGCTTCTCCTTCGAGCATAAACACTCGTCGACACCATCATCTCAGCGATCTATCTCAAGAAGACGCTGCGAGTGATTCAGACACCAGAGCACTGCGCGAAGACATTCAAGAAGAATCGCGGTCACTGGCGACCTCTCAAAGCTCCGGGACGGCGAAGTCAAAGATTGCCCATGGAGGACGCCAGTCAACCACCCGTTGCGGTGGTATGCGTCGGCATGGCAGGCTCTGGCAAGACAACATTTATGCAGAGAATCAATGCACAGTAAGGACATTGTGGAGTGGGTGCAGTCTTTTCATCTGTTCACATCTTTTCAGTCTACATGAACAGTCCACGGAAGCACCGCCGTACGTCGTCAACCTGGATCCAGCAGTCAGAAGCGTAGGACATTCTCAAAGCACTCCCGTCACGATGCCACACTGACAGTCGTTTCACAGGTCCCTTTCGACTCCAACATCGATATTCGCGACTCGGTCAACTACAAGGAAGTGATGAAGCAGTACAATCTCGGACCCAATGGCGCCATCCTCACAAGGTAGGTCATATTCTGGCTGAGACCATGCGCCCAGATCATGTGGAACACGGTCTTTGTGGTGCTCAGTTCTACGGTATATGCTGATGTTTAAATAGTCTCAATCTCTTCAGTACCAAAATCGATCAAGTCATGGACATTCTCGAGAAACGCTGCTTACCCCAGCCCAACTCGCAAAATAAGGCATCGCCAGGTCATATCATCGTTGACACACCGGGCCAAATCGAAGTCTTCGTCTGGTCAGCTTCCGGAAACATCCTCCTCTCATCTCTGGCTTCCAGCTTTCCCACTGTTCTCGCATACATTATCGACACTCCAAGGACGACGGAGAACACCAGCACATTCATGTCCAACATGCTATATGCTATCAGCATACTCTACAAGACCAAGCTTCCCATGATCCTCGTCTTCAACAAGACAGATGTCAAGTCCGAGGAGGAAGCGGTGGACTGGATGCGCGATTTTGAAAAGTTCCAGGAAGCCGTTCACGCGGAGGAGGAACACCAGCGTGAGGGAGGCGGCTACATGGGACCACTACTGAACAGCATGAGCCTTGTGCTGGAGGAGTTCTACAACCAACTCTCCGTAGTCGGCGTATCGTCAATGACTGGCGACGGGGTGGAAGACTTCTTCGCTGCGGTAGAAGAGAAGAGAGTCGAGTTCGAGAAGGATTACAAGCCTGAGCTCATACGTCGAAGAGCAGAGGCTGAGGAGCAGAAGTCACAGATTCGCGAGCAGGAAGTCAATCGAATGATGAAAGATATGAATGTTTCGTCAAAGGCCAAAGGAACCGGCAAATACGCCCAAGCCAAGGACGAGCCAGAAACGATCAGCGACATGGAAGATGCTGAGGACGACGATGATGACGATGAAGGACTGGTCGACCCGGATGTAGAGGACGAAACGGAGATTGACCAGGCATTTGAGGAAGGGCTCAAGGCGCGGTATGAGGCTGCGCTCAGAGATGGCAGTGCTGCGGCTGGTCCAAATTCCGCTGCAGAGTACATTCGCAACAGCCAGCGATGAAGAAAGGAATGGTGAAACTGCTTTGACGTCGGGAATTAGCGATGGCGCAGGTTTGGGTCAGACAGATAGTCAGAGATGCACTCGAATAGAATAATAGGGCGATGTGCTCGCAGTTTATTACGCCTTTCATTGCTTCTCTTATCTTAAGGCGCCTTCGTATGGTGGACCTTTGCGATGGTAGTTCTAGATGGTCCCGCCGACTTTGCTTTCTAACCCGCTCGATGACTTGGACGCTTTTATTATCGTCTTATTATATAATATGAGAGGCGTGAAGGAGACAGGGATGAATGAAACGCACTGGGTTGCTGGGTCAACTCGGCCTTAAACGGTCAAAAGAAGCTAACATTTATTAACATTTCGCATGGGATGCAGCTCCCACGATTCGTCTCCACTCCTCGATCTGCGATAAGTAACTTCAGAGATACACCATCTGAGTGTGTCAATCGCAATGGAGAACCTTCTCTCCGTCGCATTCGACAACCTCTCCTCTCGCGACGGCCAGAAGATTCGCAAAGGATGCCGCCAGGTCGAAAACCTCCTTGCCCAGATCCTACTCTCGAAACCCAACTCCCGTTCACCGCACAAGAGGAAGTCATCGGTCCTGAACGACACAAAGCAGCAAGGCACATCTAAACAACTCGACGAACTCAAGCAAGATCCGGCGTTCCGCGAATTCTTCCGTCTCCAAGAAGGATTCCAATACAATGGTATGTTTTGAACGCAATGCCACCAACGACGCATTCTAACAGTCCTCCAGTCGCCTCTCGCTTGATGTCCACACTCGAATGCCTCATGGGCATGGGCAATCCATCATCCACCGACCTCCTTATTCTCGCCGCGCTCGACCTCCTCCAAGGCGTACTCCTCCTACATCCACCTTCGAAATGCCTCTTCCACCGCGAAATCCACATGAACATGCTTCTCGACCTCCTCGACGCCTCCAACCCTCCCAAAATACAATCGCATGCGCTCCTTGTACTCGTGGCCGCATTGCTCGGCCAACCACGGAACACCCGCACATTCGAAGCCATCGACGGCCTCCTCACTGTCACCAGTCTATTCAAGTCACGGTCAACCACGAAAGAGGTCAAGATGCGCTCGTTGGAATTCCTATACTTTTACCTCATGCCGGAGGTCCCTACACTACCTTTCACGAGCAGCAGCGCACCGAACACTGCGGTCATGGGGAGGCATGGTGCGGACAAGCATGACCTGCGGGCGGATCATGCGAGAACACACTCCGGAGACATGGACATCGACGACGAGGACCTGGATACGAGAAATACGGACGACAAGCAGATGCTGTTGGGCCGGTATTTGACCAATGTCGCGGAGCTGGTGGGCGATTTGGAAGAGAGCGCGCCTTTCAGCGCTATTGCGGCGTGATAGATGCACGGGCGCGAAAAGAGTTGCGATTGATTTTGGGAAGCTCTGGCGTTCGATCTGCGATTCATCGGAGCGGGGGCTGTTCCTGCATGGTTTTACTGCGTTGGTGCATTTCGACCGGCGTTCTGCTCTCTGGTCATTGAGAGACTGTTTTGACAGAATTGCGCGATACCCTTCTGTTCTGGAGCATACGATGCTGGGTTTTGTTACAGCGTGGGAATTTGAAATTTTGAGATTAATTGCACTATGTATGTCTTTATTGCAATCAGAGTCATCCTCTCATCTCGTGCACATTCAATGGTATCGTGGGGCTGAGTGTTCCTCCTCATGATCCAGAATAACTGCCCCTTGGCATAACGCAATTCGAGTGCCGATCAGCACATGCTCGATCGACGGAACGGAGTACGACATGTATTCGACGTTTTCCAGATCGAGGGACCAGTGTCGATGTGTCCCATGTGCTGGAAATTACACGCTGATCACGAGCACATCATGCTTGTCGGCAGTGCGGCTTCCGTGGCAGATCCGCAATCGTGTCCCGTGAATGCTTTTGATCGCCATTTTGCACTTCCATCCCACCCATAACGCCTCGCTATGCCCAACCATCTAGGTCCAGTCTCAAGCCACCTCGCTGCCGGGAAGGAGATTGCCCTTTACTCCAAACATTTTCCCACTCACGACCGCGGAGAAGCCATCAACTTGCCTCGCGTACTGCTCCACCTGTCTGCCAACCAAGAGCGACTCCAGTCTTGATGGCTCCTGTGGAAGCTTGAAAAGCTTCTGCCATTCGTCCTCGGGAAGGAGTGGCTGCTTCTGTTGGGTGCGAAGAGTGTTCTCGGCTTTTCGCTTCTCTTGCCATGTCTTAATCTTTGCCTGCTCACGGGCAAGCGAACGCTGGTAGTATTGAGCATTGTTCTGCTCGGTCTGGTGGTTCTCGATGCTCTCTAGTAGGAGATCACAGGTCTTCTCAAGAAAAGGATCGATGGAAAGGTCCAGGCTGTCAAGGTTGGGCGCAAGTGGGTTAGTGGAGATGTTGGGATCGTGGGACAGCTCCGAGAGCGATGAAGGAAATTCGAGAGTGGTCTTCTTTGACGGCTGTTGAGGAATCTGGTGGAGGAATGCGGTGAGCAAGTGCGAGTTGTGAACCTGGATCGGAAGCTCCACGAGGATGTCCTGGTAGCGGAGGTTTGACTTCTGGAGGCTGCGTGGATCGTTAGTCTTCAGCGCACAACTCATGCACATCCTCTCGATACACACCTCTCTGATGTAAATTTGCCCTCCTTGTAAGCGACAAGGAAGCTAGTCGACAGGCGGTATGCCTTCAGGCTCAGGCTTCCTTGACTAGTCCTCGACACATCGAACACAAGCGCAACTGTCCTCTCATCCGCCGCGCGCTGGAAGAAGACCTGGTTCTCGATGAAGTTCTGGTTGACAAAGTTGCCCATGCTGGTGCTGATGTACCAGCCCACGCCCTGAGCATCGACGTTGACCTCCCTCAGAAATTTGATCATCTCCGCCTGGTATGCCACATTGCTCTTTGCTCGGGGCGCCGCTGCAGCCAGGGCCGCAGCATCCTGCTGGTGGTATGGATCCGTCGAAGCCGATGCGTCTTGGGCTGCCGTTGGGTATGGGAAAGAGTTGGTGATTTGCAATTGCGAGTTGACGTCCATGCCGACAAGGAATCCAGTAGCGGGTGTTGGGAAGGTGGACGAAGAGTGCTTGATGATGCGCATCACCACCAGAGCCTCTATTTGGACCTCCTTGAGAGGGCTCTCTTTGATCGTGATTTCCGCCATGATTGCAAGTTGTTCGTGGTCGTGGGAATGTGAGTTGTGCAGGTGTCGTTGTCGCGCCAAATCCGAAAGTGCGCCGCCCACTATTTCATTCCTCCGAGGTTTATCCGTGCTCTTCGAGATTGTGAGGCTTCATTTCGCACCTCGTTGCCCATCGCACATACATGCATCAACTTGCTCACTCGCATGCCGGAGATCTAATAATACTGCAAACGGCATCTAGCTCTGCCACCATGAGCAAACGAGCATTGCAAGACCTACGGTGAGCCTCGACTTGATGCGCTCAATCCGCCGCGCCCCAACAGTAAGTACGCCAAGGCGTCGACGCTCGTGTGTATCTTATGAGCAACGGAGAATGGACACCTAGGAGCTACAGCTGTATCATATGGACCTCGCTTTGAAGCATATTGGCCTATTGCCTCCTTCGCCATTTCCCGCTGCAAGGCAGGCACGAAGTGTAGCGGGGTTTCTCACTATTGCCGAACATTTCGTCATGCAGCTTCCGCGACTAGATGTGAGTCCATTCTTTTGTGTCTCCCGTTCGTCTAGGTATCATCCAGACATCAAATGCTCCTTCTGAGACGGATCAGTGTACCCAAGCTCGCGACCACAATAGCCACTCCAGCGCCACGGCGTTCCAGATTTCCTCTTTCACCATTCAGCAGACTACCACGTCACCAGACGTCCAGAATGTCTACCAGCGGCAGTTCCAACAAGGCGCTTGATCCGAACCAGGGAGGAGACGCAACGAAGAAGACCTACCACAAGCAACCGACTGGAGAAGCGAAGAAGACTGCAGATGCACATTCCGAGGAAAACGAGTTGAAGCTGTATGGCAGTTGCTTCTGCCCATTCGTCCAGCGAGTCTGGATTTCTCTTGAAATTAAGGGCTTGGACTATGAATATGTCGAGGTGGATGTCTATCGCAAGCCAAAGCTCCTTCTCGACATCAACCCTCGTATGTGGCTTCCAAAGCTTGCATCAGCATGTCTGACCGGCTCCCGAATTGACATCCAAACCGTCTCGGATACCTTGCTGACCCTTTTCACCATCGATTTAGGTGGACTTGTTCCCGCTCTTCGCCACGGAGACTGGGGCATGTACGAATCCACTGTTGTCATGGAATACCTGGAGGACTTGAATCAAGGGAAAGCACTCCTACCAAGAGACCCGAAGCTACGCGCCCATTCTCGTCTTTGGGTGGACCATATCAACCGTCATATCATCCCAGCTTTCTACAAATACCTACAGGCCCAAGAGCCTGACGATCAAGTCGAATTTGCAGGGGAGTTAAAGGGCCACATTTCGAAAGCAGTCGATGCTGCCGATGAGGAAGGCCCGTTCTTTCTGGGCTCAGAGATGGGTTTCGTCGACGTGCAATTGGCACCATGGGTTGTGCGACTTGAGAAGGTGTTGGAGCCATACAGAGGCTGGCCATCGCCAGAGCCAGGCAGCCGATGGGAGAAGTGGGTCAACGCGATTGAACAGAGCGAGCCAGTGAGGAAGACGACCAGCGATGATGAGTTGTACCTGGACAGCTATGAGCGTTATGCGGAGAACAGACCCAACACGTCTCAGGTGCGAGATGCTATCAACTCGGGAGGCGGACTGCCTTGAGGCGATGCGAACAGCGGGTGTTGGGCAGTGTACATGGTCTTTGACCGGTCGAGGGCTTCCCCCGGTGTCTAAAACCTCAGGCTTCAACACGAGCATTGGCACGCCATCGACATTTTATGCCAGGCGACTTACAGTATCAATGTACTCATGATTCGGCCACCGTTGGCGACGAACCTAATTATGACGCTCAAACGAATGCAACGAGTCGCGCAGATGTCAGGAAGATGACCTGCCGCTTGACAAGGACAACACCTGTCGCTCAAACGTTGTATGCAAAGCATGCAATGCAATCTGCACTGCCATTACTCGTTCGTTGCGTCTTGGCGTTTGGTGCAGCGGCTCAGCCGCGCAGCGATAAGTCCGAAGGAACTCAAGATCATGAACTTAACTTCACACCTCGGGACGTTGTCCAACCTGCAGAACAGCGATCATGCCCGTCCACCCTGGGTATAGCATTCGCGTGGTCATGGGGCGATTTTGCAAGATACCAGCTCGAGCAACAAGTTTCCAACCAGGGCGCTGGTCGGCACCGGCGGCACTCCATGAATCACAGCAGTTTTCATCAAGATATCATGAGACGAGAGATGCGGAGAACCTGTGCAAGTCTGCTACGCCCGTCCTCCTGCTCCACGTGCTGCGTTCAAGTTACTGAGGAGCAATTTGTGTAGTGCAGCTCGAGCTGGCTTACGGAGATATCCCTTATACCAAGAAGGGCAGGCAAGTAGAAGGTGTCTCTTGACTGCTAGTCATGTATCAGACAGACCTACCATCCGGCCATTCCTCTGCCGCGAGGAGTGGACCAACAGCTCAAAGATCAAGAAGAAGTTGAGGAAGAGCTTGCCCCAACTTATCAGAGCTCTGCCACACAGAGGACCATGGAGGCGGCAATCTGGCTTCCCGAGATTGAGGATCTTGCGCCATCGCACGAATCTGCACCAAGCAGAGACCACCAATGGACCCCATTCCGTCCCTCGGCGGCTGAGCCACCGCTAACAGCACCTTGAGCTCTCTACAGCTCAGGCCCTGCGTGAAACGAGTTCTCTTTTAGATTGGAAGAGAATGCACCCCTGAGGACGATCTCGCTGGCAAGGTATCTGAAGCCGAAGGACGGAGACGACTCCGTGGGAGACTTGCGCAGGGCAAAAATCGGGGGTCGTTGTGAGATCGCGATGAGATCGGAAGCGATGCGATGCGTCGGTACCCAACCAATATCAGATTCCGGACGATGGAAGTTAGGCAGGGGAAACTGATGGACGGGTTTCTCGAGCCACCGTCCCGGTACGAAGGGTTCGCAATTCAGTGACAACCTCTCTTGACGAGATATTGCGGCCGATGAATGCTCTTCGTCGAGCAAGACACCATGTCATTTGCAGCTACAGCCTCCGCAAAGTGACTCTGAAGAAAGCTCTGCTCTGAGGCACCGAGGGACTTTCGTTCGATCACCGGCCCTCTCGACACTCCTGTCGGGTCGGCCGCGGTTCATGGCAAGGCACATGCACACTGCCACGAGATGCATATGTCTACCCGTTGTGAACAGAGTTGCCGAAGAAGGAAGATACCCGGTCACAGAGTAGGTTTCATGCAGGGCATCAAAGATGGTAACGGTGTCTTATGCAGAGTTCTCTCTCACAAATATGGTTGGAGGCGTTTGGGCCAAGACGGTCCCTGCTTCCACTTCAAGCACACTGCCGAGACAGGAGGAGTAGTAGTCTTGCATGCGGCGCAAAGAAGACAAATCATTTCGTCGTAGAGCCATGATTTGGCCCTGTTTTCTTGCTCGAGAAATGATACTGAGCCGGACCGGTACCGACTCGGACTTTCATTTGAGTGTCTCGTATGCCAACATCGCGAAGAGTGCCGAAGCGTCGATCACAAGCCGATCGGTCGATGAAGACTAGTGCGAAACACAAAACCGCTTTACCGTGAAGAGAAGGGGTCTCATGATGTGAGGTAAGATCCGCTAGGGTGCCGTCGAGTCGCTCGTGTACCCGAGATCCCTGGTTAATAGCTGCCAACGGTGTGGCAGCTGTCACGTTGTTGGACTCGAGTGCTCAAGCTGCGCAGGCGGAGTTATCCAGCGGAGACTCTCTCGGGTGGGTTCTGTGTCGTGCGATTCGTCACGATGAATTCTTGCATGCGAGGAAAAGGTAATCGATCAGCTTGACTTTCGACTCGCGATTGCATTGTCGAAGCCGAAGGTCGATCAAGCGGCAGTTGCACCATGGCAGAAGCCGAGCAAGGCCCATAGCAGGCTCAGAAAAGCTTCTGGATTCCAATTTTGATTCGGCGACCAGGGCGGAGCCAGATTCGTATCCGCTCAGTCGCGAGAATCGGGCGAAGATGTATACAAGTCTTCGATCCTCGAGCACCCTTCAACGTCATATTGCGCCAGAGTGCTTGGCCAAGCGCCACGATCGCAGGTGGCAGTGAATATCTAGGGTTGGAGTGCTGCAAGAGGCATCGGTAAAGAATCATGCCACGGCGCCACATATGAGAGACGGTCGTGTCGCGAATCGCTTCGAAGTTCGAAGACAGCAGGCATTGAGTGTGGGGCCTTCTGCGAAACGTCGTAATGGTCCGCGGAGGTCTGACAAGATCGGTAGATGGACTGCATAAATTGGGATCACGGACCTGTCGCCGGACAAGGTTATCCAGTCAAAACATCATCCGGCCGTCGTTTCCAGCAGAATCCGAAAAGAGCCAGCGTAGAAAGACCCTGGTGTGCGATCGAGAAATGGGAAGGGATCGAGAGAAAAAGCCACTCCACGTTGCCGGCTTGGGCAAGGTTCTTTGGCCGCTGCAGGCGCAGCGTCCGCTTCCGCTGCAATTCAAATGCGAGGTAAAGAACGCTTGACCAGATGCGTGACGAAGGGTAAGCCTAGGGTAGAGGCGCCGGCTATCCCAGTCTGTCGGGCATGATCGTGCGCAGGTCCAAGTGGGTATTCGTCTTCAGGCTATGAGCCCTACAAGACCAGCAGTGAGCACGCCATGAACGCGAGTGGCTTGATAATTGCGAGGAAGGGCTTTCGCGTGGCTGCTGGCCTTGCTGCGACGTAATCTCGCAATGATAGCAACTCGAGCAAGAATCTGCGGGCTCTGCGAGGATGGATCGGTCAAAGTGCAACCAGCAGGCTTTCCACCAAGGAAGCCGATGTCGCGGCTGCCAGCGGATGGCCTCGCACGACGACAAGGACGGGTCGTGGAGGAGGGCAGCGGTGGTCGGTACCTACCGTATATTGTTGTACCGCTGTCTTGTCCTTGTCTCGCGCGCCGCGCGACCGGTATATACATCCGCAACTGGCCATGGTAAAACACCCTTTGGCCTCGACTATAATCGATAGCGGGCAATGCTATCCAAGACTTGTCCGAGCCGAGCAGAAGCTTCGCGACTCCAACTCGGCTGGCAGCACACCGCGCAAAGCTGCTCGCCCGGTGTCGCAAGGCCTACCGCAAACGCATATGTGTTACAGGTACTGCGAAGACAGCAAGGATGCAGGTCTCAGGGCCACGCTTCCAGGGCCGCATTATTCGAGAGACAGCGAAGCGAGACATGTCTGAGAAGTGCCTGAGCAAGCCACACTGGGGACAACTGGACAGGGCCAACTAGCGGGGCCGGCTGCCCGCAGCCATCCGGCGCTCGCGAGAAATTGCAATCTTGGTCCATCCGGCTGTCATCTCGATCGAACTAACGGCGAAGATGTCATAATGCTGACCAGGGCTGGCGTCTGCCAACAATCATTGTCGAGCTCGAAACAATAATACACTCGCGGTGATTCGACAGCGAAAATGGGGAGAGCCAACGCTCCGTGGTACGGAAGTCTCCTATTCCCATGGTTTGGAGACGGCTCCCGTGGTATATATATATACCTACGTAAAGCACCTTAGGGACGTCTTCACGCCATGATCATCACACAGTCGTCAGTGGAGCTCCGACCAAGGAAGGACTTGTCGAGGGGCCTTGCGAGGGTTTGCAGCACGCTAAAAAGCTTGGCTATCTCATCGGTCGATTTGCATATGAAAGTGAGTTCTCGACCAGCATAAGCGGAACTCTGTCCGGTCGCAATCGAGAGATCGAAGATGCAGGGAGGGTCCGGGCGTACGACGGTCGCAACCCGTTCCAAACTCGAGTAATCGCAGCGTCGCAGCCTCGCAGCCTCGCAGGAGGAGTGGGAAGAGACTAGGGGTAGTATAATACTACTAGTCTTGCTTTGCGTCCGTGGGCCGGTGGACGACGGTGGACGGCTGGGTTGGTGGTACTCTTGAGTCTTGAGGTCTTGAATCTTGCTGCAAGCGCCCGAGGCGGGTATTCTCTAATAAGCCTGTCGGCTGTCGCATATCCAGGGTCTTCTCTCCATTCACCTCGTTCCCTCTCCCAAAGTGTGTCTCCTTCCATCCACTCTTCCCCTCCTCCTTGTCCGTTCACTTCCGGTTCAGATCCGATGGGATCAACACCGAGCAACCTTACCCTGGTTGGCTGATCAGAAGTCAGAACCTTCCGACTTGTTGCACGCTTCAAAAGGTGTACCCTCGCCCGCGCGCAGGTCTCAGCTCCGCTCGCCTCTTCTTCACACTCTGACCTCCCAACACCGACGACTACCTTTCTATTCACCGTCAATTCCGGCCTCATATCACACTCGCTTCAGATCCCATTGCACATCTGTCGCAGTATCAACCAATCTCAACGCTACCGACCATCCATTTTATCCCTACCGAACAACCAACTCCGAGGAACAGTGCGACATCTCATCTATCGATCCATCTCCATCTCCACCGCCACCCCGCATTTCAGACATCTCGCAGTCTGAAGCTCGCGGCACAGCAATCAATCCATCAACTCACTACGACTCGCACGTCGTTCCTCATATCTCTTCCCGCCCGACGAACCGTCACAAATCTGGCTCTCCCATAATGGACGGTAGAAATTGCAGCGGCCGCAAAATTTCACTACTCATCGAAAGTAGTGACGCGTCTGCGCTGCCCACTTCCACCAAAATCCACTTGCCTCCGCTCTCCGTCATCTCCGCGCCGCGTCCACGACTTCAAGCGTCGCGAGAATCGAGCTGTTCTTCCACCTCCACTCCGAGTCTCACTCCGCAAACCCCATTGTTGGTCCGAAGCGACTCTCAAGACTCTTCCCGCGGCTTCCCCACGCCCTCTCCATTGACGCCATCCTACCTGTCCTTTCCGCCACACAAGCAACAACAATTCCATCATCACCATCACCAACTGCACCACCATCAAAACGGTCAGCAGCACCACCAATACTTTCTCGGTCATCACAGCTATTCCAAGATGGACGACCAAAATGCGTCCATGTACCCGCCGATCCCCGACGCGACTGGTCTGATGCCGCAAGCCTACCCAATGCCACCTATGCAAATGCCACAACAACTCCTGCCGCAACAGCTCGCGCCGCAACAACTCGTGCCGCCGCAAAACATGGGACAGCAATTCCGCACATCCGACTCACCTGCTTCCGAGCCATCACGAGCATCAGCACAGGCGAGCAACAAAGCCGGCCAGCAACCGAAAAAGAACCAATATCCTTGCCCAATGGCCAAGCAGGTCGGCTGCACCGACTTCTTCACCACTTCCGGACACGCGGCCCGCCACGCGAAGAAGCACACTGGCAAGAAAGACGCGTTCTGCCCGGAGTGCAACAAGGCGTTCACGCGCAAGGACAACATGGAGCAGCATCGAAGGACGCATCAGAATGGTCGTGGTGCGTCGCGAGCGTCCAACGACGATTCCAAGGTCAAGAAGCCTGCGAAGCAACCTGCGAAGAAGACTACGGCCAAGCCAGAGCCACATCTTGAGATGGCTTTGGAGCAACAGCTAGCCGAGCAGGCGCAGCAAGTACAAACCGTCGCGCAGGCGGTCCAGGAACAGGATATTCAGCAGGCTGTCACTCAGCAAGCATTAGCAGATGCGATGCTCGCACCCACAGCTGGCCCATACTTTCTCGGTGGCATCGACACGGGCCCGATCCCAGCTCTTCCAATGCCTCTGGCTGACATGAGCATTCGGCCACCTCTCCATCGATCCAGTTTCGCCAACTCTCTCGATTTCGTGCCACCGGTCGCACCTATGGTCGATCCGGATACCCTGCACTATTCATACCCATCGCCGAATGGTCTCACCAACGGCCTCAACAGCCTAGCCCTGGCTGCGAGCGAGCATAGCCGCAGATCAGAGCACGCTTCTTCATCTCCTTCAGACAGCGCGCAGCAAGCAAGGAGTCCGTCGATCGAGACGCCACAGCGCGAGACTCCGTGAGCGACAGATCGCAGAGAGCATGAAAAAGGGAGTGGAATTTTGTTTTTGTGCGATATACCCAGGAAGCTTGTGTGGCGACGAGGGAACTTTGTCTGTTTGACAACGAAGAACTGAGGCAGGACGCCACGGATACATAGATGCGGACATGTGTCACAGCCTCGTGAACGGTGGGAAGAGAGATTCGCTTGAAGGAAGCTCGAGCAGATGAGAAGCGCCGAGAGGCCATAGCAACGATATAGGCCACGGCAGACGTTAGCAAAGACTATCCAGCCGAGAAAAGGACTATTCAATCAATCCATGCGTACAGGCACATGCGAATTTATTCTCATGCTGGTGAATGGGCCAGGTGATGTTGATTTTGGCGTGGCCTACTTTCTGCAGGGACTTGAGCAAGACCCTCGTTGATCGTCCGAAGGGTCCATATCGGCAACGCTCATTTTGACACCTTGACAAGCAAGTCACAAAGACTACTTGCGCATGTACTAGATCAGTACTGGAGTGTCCATGTTCTGCTACCTGATCTGCAACATATAATGCTAGCTTATGATACAGTCCAGGTTACGGGTAGTGTAACTAGGAGGGCCAAATCGGCGTGCTGTCACGCTGGCAAGTACGCGGACGGGTAGGTTAACAGGACGGCCGAGTAGGCGTACAAGTACGCGGACAGGTACGCGGACAAGTACCTTGGCAGGACAACTCAGAAGGGCGTACAAGTAGGCGTACATGTACATGGGCAGGTAAGCTGGCATCACGGCCTAATGGACAAGTACGCGGACAGGTGGTCTAGCAGGACCGCCAAATAGTACTACATGTACGTGTACGAGTAGCCTAGCAAAATGGCCACATGGCCGTGCGTGTACGCGTGCAGACAATTTAGCAGTACGACCGAATAGGCGTGCAAGTACGCGGACAGGCAGGCTTGCGATTCTCACATGTCCGTGTACAAATGGCTCGCCTGCACGCTCCATGAGAGTGTCCTGCTAAGTCACCGGCAAGAACCGGGACAAGGAGACGGACAAATATGAACAGATTCGCGGTAGCTGCAATCCACGTTTTGTTGTTAGATGTACGTAATCTTGGGCCGTGAAAATCTTGCGCGCAGGCTTTGTCCAGTCCATTGGCAGGCTCACTTCAGTTGAACTATGCACGACGTGTCAGCCAAATGAGCTGGGATGCAGGAAGCAGAACATCGGGCAACTTACTTTGATAGACAGTCGGGCCGTCAGGCCGAAAACTCCCTTCCCTCCATCCGTTCGTGTTCAGGTTCTGCACAGCTGGGAACCATTAGTTCTATTTGAATCTGTACGGAGCGTTTGCAAGACGACATACTTCGGGAGTGTTGCTAATGGCGTGGTCATCGCATTTGCCGGGCTGTGGGCCGTCGGCGTCACCGCAATCGTACGGACAGTTGTCGCAATATCCTGTACGACCCTGCAGCCCGTACAGTCACCTCCTGCAGCCGCTCGTTCTCTACTTCTACCCTTGTCACGTGCAAGGGGCCTTGTTTATCATTCACTGACACGGGCCGCAATACGAGGCTGTACGAGATTAAGCGAGCCAATTAGAGCGTGTTATCTAACCTTATCTATAGTTATAAAGCAAAATTCGGGAAAGACTAGATAGCTAAGAATTTAGTAATAAGTTCGTATACCGATAACTCTACTACTACTATTACTACTATCTCGAAACTACTCCTAATCGATTCGCCGGCATTAATAGCCCGTATAGCGACCCTTACGAGCGATTACCTTCTCGTAACGCGATCTAAACGAGCCTATAATTCGAGTAATCTTAGCCGGAGTTACCGTATCCTATACCTCTTAGATTTAACGTCGAAGTACCTTATTCGACGATAGTAACGGATACAGATAATTAAGGCGCTATTTTATTAAGGCCTATAGGTTCTTAATTAGATTAAGGTCTAGGGAGTTCGCTAGCTATACGTTAAGAGTATAAGGAATCCCGAGGATATCTAGCTAGCTACGGAAGGTAGCTACTTTATAAATACCTATACTATTAAGATATAGTATTAGTAATAGCGTAGCTAGTACTTAGGCATCCTTAGCGTCGTCGTCTTAAGGTATAGGAGTTCTAGGAGTAATAGTACGAGCTAGTAAGTATCTCGGTAAGAATAAGAAGACTCCTTCGTCGATAAACTAGTCGTTACGTATACTAGTAGCTAATTCTTCCGCCTTAGAGTCTACGATCTTACGCTAGAAGCGATATAGTTCTAGTAATACGTACTCGGCTATACCTACGGCGGTAATATTACCCTATACTAGCTCCTAGAAGGAATAGTACTCGGCGAGCTATATACTTCTAGTATCCTTACTTATTAAGCCTACGTCGGATAGTATTAATAGAGCATTCTAGCTAAAGCCTCTCTTTAATCTACTAGTAGGTCGCTTAATAATACGATATAACGTCTAGCCGGTAACGTATTTAAGGGTCTTAATTCGAGTATAAATAGCGTACGGAAGGAGTCTACGGCCGCGTAGCGCGTCGTCGTCTACCTCCGGCTCGAAGAATAAACGCTAACTAGCTCTATATCCGGAGCTAGCT